>VDFB02000003.1:8909733-8928869 GCA_007258455.2 Sequoia sempervirens
GCATCCTTGGTTCTTTGCAATCCTGCATTAACCAAAAATATTTTCATTTCAGTTTTGTTCTTGTTCAGTTCAAGTTGGCAAATTCAAAATTTCATCATATTTTCTCACCATCGTGGACATGTTCATTTTCCCTTATTCCAAGATTCCAGAACGATTGGATCTTTTTATGGAAATTTATCGCTTCCGGATTAAGTGACAGTTTCTAGAACAAATCATTGGAGTGGTTTCAAGCCTAACGACTAGTTTTGTCTCTTGTGGATCCTTCTTGTAACTTGCAGATCCTTGTGATGTGTTCCGAAATATTCCATGGAGTGTCCCCGACCTTAATTTTGGTCCACACTTCATCCTATGCACCTTCCAAGGAGAAATTCAAATTTAAGGCCAACCTATTTCATGCACATGTTACATTTCCTTCATCGAAGATTGTAATGATCTTTGGCTGACACGGAGGATTCTAGATCCCCGGATGCGATATAAATCATTGTAACAGATCATTAGGTGAGGGGGGGATGAATATTGGATTTGATATGTAAGATTTTAGCTCGTATTAAGGAGCATATAGGAATACTGTATTTCAAGCATGTTGTATCAGGCCTGTGAGCCCAATCTGAGAACCCGGATGTTGCCGACTAATTGTAACTAAAATTTCTAGTAACATGAATGTTTGAATCTGCATTTTCCTCCATATTCCGTGTGGATTTTGTTGTGTAACTCTTGCTGCATGGTCCAGACTGTTCTCATTGAGGACCCTCCTACCATGACTGCACCAAGGTAAATACAAAATGGTAAACCAAAAAAATAAAAACATAGAATAAAAAAGTAGAAAAATTCCCTAGGTGTGAAATGTTTTTGATTAACAGGTAAAATAGGTTTTGAAGGGACTCAAAACCCTACTCACAAAATATTGCTAAAAGATAAAGAACAATCAAATAGAATCCAACCAACAACAAACAAAAAGTTAAAAACATCAAAGAGAAAATTATACTTCATCTTCTTCAAAGTATCAGCAATTTCCAGCTCCTGATTGTAGAATTTTTGGTGGAGCTCAACAACTCTTTCTTTTTTTTCTCAAATAATTTATTCTTGCTCCCACATGTCCTAGAGTTGGACCCCTTAGCCTCGGTCTGCATCAAATTCTTACCTTTTTCCTTGCTGCTATGTTCCTCTTTCCTTGTCTCCACATGAATCACCTTAGTAATTTTCTCTTCTCTTAACCCTTTTGGTTTTTTAGTTAAAATTATGATCCCCTTGGCATTGTTTTTAATAGAACAATGATTGATTTCCAAATTTTTTTCCAAATTTTGATTAGTGTCTTGTATTTTATCCTCCAAGTCAGTCATTCTATATTTCTCCATATCATCAATCCTATCCTTCACCTCCTTATCCCTTGGTTCAAGCTTATCACTTTCCTTGTTAGAGATTTTGTCCTGCAAGGCTCTAATTTTAATATTGATTTTATTTATTTCAAGGAAGAACCATTTAGACAGTTTAAAATGATCCTTTACCCCTTCTCTTTCCAAGCCCAGTACATCATAAATCTCATCCCAATTCGCATGAAGGTCGGTAAATTCCTTTGAAATCTAAGGGATTTTATGAGTTCCCTATCCATCCTTATTGTTGACCATATTAGGTGAGGGGTTTATTTCAGTCACTTTATCAATAACCTTCTTCTCTTTGTCTCTTACATCACCTTTTTTTTCATATTTTTCTTCCCTGTAGATTTAGTGTTATCCCCTTCATTCACCTCCTTGATCCGGGAACCCTCAAACCAGGAAATCTACATTTTGGATTTCTTTTCTGGGGTTTTCTTCTTCCTCATGTTCTTTTGTTTCTTAGGATTTTCCTCCTCTTCTAATGGTGGAAGAGAGAACATCTAAATAGAGGCATCTCCCTCCTCCTCTTTGTTCCAATCCTCATCTTACCCATCATCGCTAGTGTCAGAGCTTATGTCTGAGTTTAGATGTGGGTCCCTAGCAGAGTCACCCAAATACATGCACTAATTTATAATTCAAAGTAGGAAACAAATGCAAAATCAAAAAAATCCTATTATAAACTCAAAAATATCAGATAGGGCATGCAAATTAAATTCAATCAAAGAAAAAAATACAAGTTTCCATGAAAATCCATTGCAAGTGTAATTTACTCTAATGATGATTGAGACATTGATGCTCTTTACACAAAATTTTCCCATTTTGATAGCATATAGTTAACATAAAATTGGATGGATGAAATGTATAGGCTAATGTGTCTATTTATAGATTTTTTTGAGGGAAAATGGATGGTGGAGATGTTATGAGAAGATTAATGGTGGATAATGAATGATAAGACTTTCCTTGGATTGAGGAGAGGATGAAGGGTCATGATGGAGTTTTTTTGATATTGATGAGATAGGATTGCATATACTAAAAATAGTAACTTTTTGCAACCATAGAAATGTAGGAAATATTAAATTGATGCAAGAACTTCATCTTGAGGACATGCATCTATTGATGATGTTGAACATTAGAGGCAAGTTGAGTTAGACCACTAGTGTGTTTTAAATATGTTTATTATTTTTATTTCATTTCCAAATATTAATCATAGTATGGCATCTCATTTTATAGTTTTTATATATAGGTTGTGTTGTAATCTAACATCAAGTGTAGAACATTAGATTGATTCAAGAGGATAATTGATTCTACAATTTGAGCTTCAACTTCTAGTTAGGTAAAGAAATGTTGAATGTTTTAGGATTAATCCTTAGTGTAAATGTAGATATTTTGTATGCCTATAGGCACATTGATGATAATTTTTGTGTTATATATTGATGATATTTTTCATTCTAAGAGGCTTATAAGCCTCATGGCATTATATGAAGTTTTAATAACATTATGTGTACCTTCACATCTATTGAGATAAATATATAAAAATATTTTATTTGTATTGAAGGTTCAAATGGTTTAAAGGATATTGATGTTTCAATAATAGGGTGTAAGATCACTCATTGTTGAGAGAAATCGTAAATGGTATAAATTTCTATATAATATATTCACATTAATAATGAAAGTAATAAGTTTTTTTTTTAATTTCTATGTCAAATGTCATGTGTAATATCATTTTAACTATAATACATTATTTATCAAGATTCTACAATGTATATGATAAACTCCTAATCTCTCCCTCTCTATCTATTTCCCTTTCTCTATAACTCCTCTATCCCTCTCCCCCCTTTATATCTCTAACTATATCTTCTATCTCTATCTCAATCTCTCATTTACTCATATGAGACCTTTATACACACACACACACACATATACATATGTATATGTATATATATATATATATCAATTGAGAATTCACATGTGCATCAACCACAAATTAATATGTTTTATCTCCTAGGCTAGATGTGTAGAAACATGAATTTTCCAAAATGAAAAAAAGAAAGAAATGAAGTTTCGGTGTTATAAATGTGGGAATTTACACATTGAAACATATAAAGTTAGAATGAGATCCATTGCCTTGTTCTCCTAACTTTGATTTGAGCACCTAAAGAATCTATCCCTATCAATTAAGAGAAATCTTTGATTTCATCTTCTTATAAGTTGAGTGAAAGCCTATAATTTCTCTCCCTATCAATCAAGAAAAGTCCTCAACCTCTTTTAAGTAAATTTAATTGAAGGTCCTTATGCCAATCAAGTGCTCTTCTTTGACATTGTTGCATGAGTCAAGATTGTACTTCACATAACATACATAATTGGAGATGCAAGAATCCATAATATAAACAATGATTGGCAGTAAAATAGAACGAGAGTCAATTTAAACAGATGATAAAATATGGATGTTTCAAATTTAAAGACATCAAATATTAACTTATTTTAAACTAGATATAAACTATAATTTTATATACCAATAGTGATTTATTAAGAATTTGATATAAGTGAATAATATTGAAATACAACCACGATAGATATATTTTATAAATAATTATTCTAAACATGAAATTATATTTATGAAGAAATATTAAAATTCAAGAGAGAAAGAAAGCATGAACATTATACTCAAATAGTCAAATAAGTAAATAAATAAAAAATGAATGAACATTATACTAAAATTACACTTGGTTATTACTCTCTGGTAGAGTGAAATGTACATAAATGCATACATCCCTCACAACTTGAAATTGGGGTGGTTTCTTAAAAAAGAATCAGATTTATCTCATTCAGTTGAAGGAAGCACCAAATAAGTATATAATGTCAATGAAATTATGTTTGTAATGTTAAATACCTCCCCAAACCAAACTTGTTAAAATGGCTTCAATTAAGTGTCCACGTGCCTTGCCTATACTCCAAATTTTTGCATGGCTTCCATTTTCTTTGGGGAGACCTGAAAAGAATTCCCCTTCCTGTTATGCTTGGAAGGATGTCCATAACCGTTCAAAAAAAAAGTGTTGTTAGTGTAGATTACAAAAATTGGGCATGACATAAGGTCTTAATGTCCAACATTTTACACACTAAACAACCTAACAAATCCACAACGATTTTGTTAATTTTGCAAATATTTTTTTTCAAAAAGATCAAGAGAATAGTCATTGAACTCTAGCTCTAAGGTATTTGAAGAATAGTAAATATATATCATGATGGCAGCGCACTATGTTTAAAATTTTGTACCCATATCTAATTAATGTTAATTAAGACTTGAATTGTCTCTGAAAATAACATACTAGAACCATTTCAGGGACGTTTAGGAATCACTTAGTGACCTTATAAATGATGTGAAAGTAGCACTGAGTAAAGGATGTAATCTTACATTGATTCAATAAAATCCACTTAACTTGAATCTTTGTTTTCTTTCTCCCGAATCAGCTTACATGAAGTTAATATTATTATTTGAATTTTCCTGATGGATAAGCCAAAGATGGAAGAGTACGTTCACTCTTTATTTTTATTTATGCTGAAAATAAATTTAAGAGGTCTATTCCAAAACCTTAATTGAGGTTTGGCAACTAAAGAAATCTAGGAGTAATACAATTAATAACAGCAGATAGAGTGATCACCCAAATGTGGTGTTTGGTTCTTTTACATGGACTACGAATTGTTCTCAAGAAATTATCATCATTCCCGGATACCCCCCCTAGATTTCCAACACACCTTTATCCTAAATCGAATACCTTTTCTCTAATACTTAAAGCACAATATGCACAACAACTAAGACTCTGATATAATTCCCCAGAGTTCCATGTGTGTGTGTGTAGATATATAATCAATTTCCATCTTATAAAGAAATGAAAACCTTAATGTTTGATGAGTTTACATATTTTAAATAATGCTTATATGTGCATGGAAAATTATAAGGGAGCTATAGGAGGCTAGAAATGCTCTACAATTGTGATTCATAAACCTTAGAAAGCTAAAAATGTATAACACAATGACATTTCAATGTGTTCAAAGATATGAAAATGTAAAATAGTGATCCAAATATGTTTATATTGCTATTGAATTGGTAGAACACTAAGAAATAAGGCCATCTAAGACTTATAAGGTCTACGACAATTCTATGTGACCTTGTAATTTATTAGTAATATGTCAACTAATTTATAATTGAAAGTAGGAAACAAATGAAAAACCTACTCTAAACTAAAACAAAAATCTGATAAAGTATGGAAATGAAATTGAAACAAAGCAAATAAAACACAAGTTACCATGAAAATCCATTGCAAGTATAATTTTCTCTAATGATGATTGAGATGTGGATTCTCTTTTGCATAAAAGTTACCAATTTTGATAGCATATACTTAAAATCAAAGTGGATGGATGAAATTATAGGCTAGTGTGTACTTATAAATTTTTGGTAGGGAAAATGGATGGTGGAGATGTGATGAGAAGATCAATGGTGGAGAATGAATGAGAATATTTTCCTTGGGTTGAGGAGAGGATGAAGGGTCATGATGGAGTTTGTTTGAAAATGAAGGGATAGGGTTGCATTTACTAAAAGTATTAACTTGCTAAAACCATGGAAATGTAGGGAACAAGTGCATTTAGGGGATCCTTTATTATTGGACCTTGGTGGAGAGAATATAGCTTCAATTAATAAATAAAATCATTTAATTACTTTAGTCATGTGAGGTGGAAACTAGGATATAATCAAATAATACTTATTTAATTATGTTGTAGAGGAAAATGAATAATTAAATTAATTAGGTGGGGTACATTAGGTGAAGTGGATCAACTAAATAATTTAATCATTTAGTTGATTTTGGGTAAGGTTGTACTAGGATAAATTTAGATGTCTACAAATAAAAACCAATTTAGGGAGAAAAATCAAACCACACTTACTAAAATGAGATCAAACTAAACTTGTAGAAATAAAAGTGTTTGAAATGAACCTAAATAAATCTTGAGATATCTAACATGCCACATCCAATACAAATATTAATTAATATTTACAACACAACCATTTACACATTAAAATATAAATTAGAAAACCAAATATATAGAAATTAAAAAGAAAAAAATGTGCACTTACAAACTATAAATTTACCTATCATCAAGGGAAGCCATCAACCACTAATATTACTAGGAATATTCTTGTCAAGAAGATTGAGGTTTGTGACCTCTTTGATGGCCAATCTTATGCAACAATAAAAAGTAGCGTGTACTTATTAAAATATAATTTTATTAAATTGATGTGTAACCCTTCTCCTTTGTACAAGTAAAATAAAAGAGATTATATAGATAGAGTTTTTTCTTAAAAAATGTTTAAGTGAATGAAATTTACAAAAATATTATCCCAATAATATCTCTTAGAGATAATGATCATATCCCAACAATACCTCTTATGGATAATACCCATATCCCCATAGTATATCTTGTGATTATAAAAATCTAAAGAATCTTGGTAAACATGTAAATTATTATTTTTAATAATCAATCAACCAAATATTTTTCAAGTCTAAATAATATTTCATAAAGCTATAATATATATACAACCAAAATAAAGAAATCTTTACTTTTTATTTGATAATATTACATTACTGATTTTCAACTTTAGAGAATATTTGGTATGGTTATAGTATCCATACGACCATACCATAGTATGAACCCTCCAAACATAAGGCAAGTATTCTCTCTAGATTACAATTATTTATTCTAATGTAGCATGTCATAAAATGACTTCACTACTTGCAATAAGCTACACATTACATTTATAGTTCTACACAAAGCTCAAACTAAATCGCCTTAATTTAGATGTTGGATCTTACCTTATGCCTTTGTTGTAGTAATTGGAAAAAATAATGCTTCAACCAAATGATTATTTGTAGAAACACAAAAAATAGTCTTTAACTTCTTATTAATTCCCATCAAAATTTAATAAATCCTATCAATAATTCTTAGAAATAATATAATCATAGAATAACCATTATAGTTTGAAATGGATGGGTGTATGGTGAAATAAGGTCAAATGTTGGAGGAAAACATATCAAAAGAATGTTATAAATGTTAGTGTAGGTTTTATTTTTGTAGTGGGTTAACTTATTTTCCTTTAGTCATAGGGTTTTCCTACAGTTTTATTAAGTTTGCTTAGGACAATATGTAGTGCCCCTCCGCTTTTGGCCCTTCGTGATGTGTGAGTAAGTTGTTTATTTTTAAATGATCTTGTTTAATTAGATTAAAATTGATTACAAGGTAATCTAAATAAAATTGGAATTTAAAATAATAATTAAATATATATTATGCTTGTGAAAAAAATATTATGTGGATATTGATTATTAATTATTAAATTGGATTATTAAAAAGAATGTTGTTAATTAATTATTGAACTAATTAGTTATGTTATAATTCAATATTATTATTTTATTAAACGATGAATAATTAAATAAAATGTAATAGAATATTAATATATTTATTAATAATGTTTATTTTTAAATTTAAAAATAATGGATAATGAAGTATTGAATAAAATATATTAAATTGGATATTTTAAATAAAAATCTTGAGATAACTTTAAATCTCAAAAAGTAATTAAGTGAATTACGGTTATAAAAGTATTTGTGGTTAATAATTATGAGTTATTAAATTAGATAGTGCAATTTAATGTTTAAACAATAAAATAATAATTAAAGGTGAAAGGATTTACCAACAGGGGGAAAGTGAAGAAAAGAGAAAATGATGGGTGTATGTGCATGCACACTCCGAAAAAGAAAAATGAATTAGTAATTTTCCATTTGTCTTGGTTTGGTTATGAAAACTATAGAGAATTTGTTTAATTAAGATGGGGAATTTTGTGGGAAAAGATGATTCGGGATTTCAACAAATTTTTTTACTCTGAATTATGCTCTCGTAAAAAGTTAAAAATATTACAGCCTTGGGTATTTTGGAAGAAGTTGTTTTGGATAGAGGAATCAACCCAACTGGCCATCTCCATCTTCAAACACCATTTTTCCAGATTGGTGATGTAATTTTTTTTCTCATTCTTGTTTAATTTCTCATTCCCAATTGTTTTTGAACCAAATGATTTGTATAAGAAAATAAAATTCTTGAGTTATTATTGTATCAATGGGTTAATTTCCTAAGGTTAGATTATCAAATAATAAAACATACAAACCCAAAGAAGCTATCAAGTACAATGAAAACTAAAACAAGAACGATTATACCTGTCACTCATTGAAGCTTCCATGATTCACCTTCATAGCACCTTCTAACTTGCTGATTGTTGCCCTCAGGTCGAGTGTGTGAGCAATCTTTGACTATGCCAATGTCCTAAACAAGCTTTGAAGGATTTGATGACTATGCCTATGATAAATAATGAAATGACTATGTCAAGAAATGCCTAAGACTTAATGAAATCAAGTATAAAAATATCTTAAATGCTACAACATGTGAGTATGAGCATGAGTAGTCGAAAATGTGAGCAAAATTGTCATTTTATAGAAAATACAATTTTGGATGGACGAACGAGATTGAAAGCTAACAAAGCCTAAAATCTGTGGATGAGATTTCATGTGACAATCCCTAATCAGGGTTAGGGAAAGATTGTTAAATGAGTGGTCAAGATGTCATCTGAGAAGATTGAATCGACGGTCGAGAATAAATGAGATAATTAGTCTAAAAGATAAAGATTTTCGAAAATCAAGAAGATAAAGACTGCTTGATTTGTGAGATTCGAAAAATCAATAAGATAAGAGTTGAACTAAAAAGCAGATTTGGAAAATAAAGAATTTGCTCAATTGCTTGATTTTTGGAAGAAGGTTACCATTTTGAATTAAATTAATTCAAAATATGGATGTGTGATAATAATTAATCGATTTTTAGATTATTTACTAAAATGAACTGACAGTCAAGAATGTGAGATCATTTTAAATAATTTCATTTATTTAAAATGAGGGAAATGTTAAATTTGGCAATTAAATAATTAAAGATAATTATTTAATTTATAGGATATGATTAATAATTAAATAAATTAATAAATTCATTTAATTATGAGAATTATCGACATATTAAATAAATAAATGAAATTCATTTATTTAATAATCAAGAAGAATAAATGAACAAAGGTAACTAAATAAATTAATAAATTAATTTAATTGTAAGAAGATAATAGACCCTTAGTGACATATTGAATAAATAAATATAATTTATTTATTTAATAATCATGAAGAATAAAAGAGATATGAATTAATTAAATAATTAATAGTTGAATGTGGACCAAGGACATAATTAAATGTCATAATTATGCTAGGACGAAAGTGGTAAAAATAGAGCTTGCAAGCCTAGGTCATTTTTATGTGTCTACATTTTGCCCCTCTTTGTCATATTGTAGCATGTTGCATTGTGACAAAGAAAATAATTCAAAGTCATGCCCCAATGAAGGTACAGAGTATCAATACCCCCTCGGGAAATTTTTCAAATTTTGGGCCGGTGACAAAAAAATTTGGAAAGTGTCTTGATAAGTCAATTTAATGACCAGAAAAACAATGGTGCAAACGGTTTCAAATTCTGACATGTTTAAAGCGGCCAAAGGGGTGGTCAAAGTTGGTCAAAAGGGGCTCCAGTAATAACCTATTTCACAAATGTCATTTTGACTTTATAAATAGGTTGACAAAGGGGTAAAATTCAATTCATTTTCACTATTTACCTTAGCAATTTCGAGAGCTAAGAGCAAGGAGGACTTCAGCGAGGATGGTGATTCCAGTCATAAAGCATCGTGGGGAGATCATGCGAACTTTTAGGTGGCCAGAGGGCTTAGAGCCAGCGGTATGTACCCATAACCCACTTTGTCATTTTCTCAATTTTCGTGCAAAAATTAGGGTTTTAGGGTGAACAATAGATGCACGACGACACATATGCGTGTGCGTAAGCCGCATTTGTCTTCACGTTCGCCGCATTTGATGCGTCACGATGCAAGTGCAAAGGATAATTACAACAAACCAAGGATGTGTGACGCATCCACTAAAAATTGCAATGCATTCGTCATATCATGCTGCATTCAAAAGATATAATGCCACATATGACATTTCGCAATGCATTCGTGTGTTAGAGAGACGCATTTCAATGAAGTTACGCATGTGCCAGAAACTGAGATGCAAGTGGCCTAATGCGATGCAAGTGCGGGACAGAAAGATGCAATTGAGGATTCACGACGCAAACGCTTCTCCGAGATGTATTTGCAATCAACGCGACACATTTGACTTTGACTTTGACTAGGGCCGATTTTGATGGGTTTTTAATTTTACATGCTTTTGATGATAATGACGATTGTCCATAAAGTGCTAACACATTATTTGGCCTTGTGTAGAGACAACTTGCACCCATCTATACTCGAGAGAGCAGGCCATCGACCTTCAAGTTCAGTGATCAGCTGAGTCAGTGAGAGCGACGACGGTTGATGTAGCTAGGTTTGTATTATATTGCCTATATGCATGTTATTCGGGAAAATAGGGGATTGCTGACTGCATTGTGTGAGCGATGGCGTTCGGAGACATGCTCATTTCACTTGCTGACGGGAGAGGCGACAGTCACGCTTGAGGACGTGTACCGTATTCTATGTCTACCAATCTGAGGAGAGCGGATCGTTTACGACCCTCAACATGGCTATCAGACATTTACAACTTACTATCGGGATGAGGGTGCAGTACTTGGCATCAAGGGATATGATATCCGTTGGGAGTTTATGGCGGAGCATTATGCCCGATTTGATGCATTTTTGGCGACATTGATCGACGGGATACTAATTCTTGACTGTCGCGGACATGGGTTTCCCATTGGTTGGGGAGACATGATAGTGGGCCTGAGGCAGGACATGACAATTTATGCCTGGGGGCCCTATTTGTTGGGCATGCTCTACCATCAGCTTCACGAGGTGGCCTACAAGAGGGCACAGAGCATTGGGTGTGGCACAACACTACTGATGATATGGACCTAGGAGCATGTGGCGATATTTCGACCTCCTATTCAGAGACTGTAGCTAGCCGAGGGGATGCCTTACAACAGATGAGGATGGGAGAGACAGGTTGGTGGCGCCATTGGATTGAAACCATGGTTACATTCATCTGGAGGCCCTACAGAGACTACTAGCAGTGGGATGATGAGGATGACCATCTCAGCCTTTGCAGATAGTACCATTACCTGATTGGTAGGATAGTACAGAATCAGCTCATTATAGAGATGTATCTGCCATAATGTGTACTGCAACAGTTTGGGGAGCAGTAGGGTGTACCAGTAGGCACAACCGAGTTAGCTTGGGGGCCACCAATTTCTATACCATTTTTCGAGCAGTAGATTGATGGGCTAGTAGCCCAGCAGTGGGGATGGAGAGGTGGAGTTGCAGATCCAGGGACTACCGCTGACTATGACTTGTGGTGGCAGGCGCATCGACCAGTGCCATTGATAGATCCAGATTGGCCAGCACCTATTGATAGGAGGTCAGTTATACCTCGTGTGTTGTGAGCCAGGAGAGGGGGCAAAGATGGTGACAAAGGCATAGGTAGGGGGAGGGATGGTGGCAGAGACGAAGGTAAGGATGGAGGCAGGGGGAGGGATGGAGGCCGGGGTGGAGGGCGAGATGGGGGCAAGGACGAAGGTCAGGGTGGAGATGATGGAGATGATGGGGACGACAGAGGGGATGGTCGAAGATGGAGGAGAGATGGCTAGAGGCAGGGCAAGAGGGTACGACAACGTGTAGCCAAAGCAGCATTGGATGTTATCCCAGAGGTGACCGAGGAGGGAGCGAGAGGAGGTGGAGGAGCCAAGGCAGGAGCAGGAGGAGGAGAGACATAAGGAGCAGCTAAGGCAGGAGCAGGAGGAGGAGAGACAAGAGGAGCATGTGGCTGAGGAGGAGGCCAGACAAGAGTAGGAGCTTGAGGTGGATGTGGATGTGGATGTGCCTCAGGACGAGGGAGTCAGTGGCGAGGAGGTCGTAGAGGAGGAGGATGATGATGGCAGAGATGATGATGCTATGGATGAGGCCGAGAGACTCCTGAGATGGAGGATGGTGGAGGGAGAGGAGGATGTACCATATACCTCGTCATTGCCCCATGATGCCACAATAGACCAGAGGGTGGCAAACCTATAGAGGAGACTGGATGAGAGTGTCACACAGGTTAGGGCACTACAGTCAGAGCTAGAGGTGACTCGGGTAGAGCGAGATCAGGTAGTCCTCTACCAGCAGGAGGCAGCGCATTGGTGTACAGAGTTTGCACGACTGTGTACAGGACCATCGATAGATCTAGCTCAAGAGTTTGGTAGGATTAGCGTACGGCTTGGGAAATATAGGTAGTTGTATGAGCAGGTTGTGCCAGTCAAGATGAGAGATCCCGCTCTTACCAGGACACAAACAGTTAGTGGCAGCAGGTCAGACAGTGGCAGTCGGAGCAGTGTAGTGGGATCGATCTCTTCAGGGCATATTTCGAGTCATAGGTCTCATCATAGACACTCCTCTAGTCACAGATCAGGGCACTCACATGGATCATCAGGTTCAGACCATATATTAGTACCTGGTCCGCCTCCAGTGACAGATCCTTCGGCTTCATAGAGTCAGGTTGTAGTGTCATCATAGATGCATGTTACCGTGGAGATGATGCCATTAGTGTTAGTTCCATTGGTTTCACAAACAAAGGTTGATATAGGTCCACCTGTTACCTCAGTGTCGGGCACAAGTCCTCAGTCACCACATTCTTCGCTGCGAGGGGATGAGGAGAGTAGTTCATAGGGGCATGTTTACTGTGTTTGGCTTCATGTTTCAGACTTTGTATTATGACACGTTATGTATTGATTATCGATCCTGTGAGCTCTATTTTTGGGATATCTCTTGACTTTATCCTGTGACATTGATTTTTGAGATGATGTTATATACATGATGCAGTTGTGATGCGGCCTACATGTGTGTTATGCGATTTTATTTGATTTATGCATTATGATGTGTGATGGATGACTTTATGTATGATATGCACTTATGACGGATAATGGTATTAATTTATTTATATGTTCTATCGTGTATGTCCTATGATGGTTACTTATGATATGATGTCATGATAATGCAATGCTTATTTATATGTTATGTTGATGTTGTGCTATGGATGATGATGATATGCATAATATATTTATTTGAATGGATGTCATGTTTATGCTTATGTTAATGCATGACTATGTATAATGCAATATGTATGTGAAATGTATATGATTTAATGCTATGGATGATGTATGTATGGTCCTAATGCAATGTCTATGTGATTATGTATTCACTTATGTTTTTGTATGTCAAAAGATATCATCGAGAGACGGACAAGAGAAGATGACAGGACAAAAGGAGATGCATGTTAGTTCCTAGACCAAATCCTTCAAAACTTTACCATAGGACATTTATATTTATTGCTCTTAATCATCACTGGGCAGGTTGTTGTGATGGCCAACAAATACCATGATATGACATAGATCAAGGTGTGCAAGGTCATATCATCACGTAAGACAAGCAGTCACAAACAAGGATGATCATGACTCGTACTAAGGGCGCAATTTCCCCAGTCTTTTTGTCACAATCAACCATTAGCATAAAAAGACAAGAAGGACAAATCATGAAATGTCGTTGCTTCTCTAAATCCTGTTTCTAGGACATCCTTGAGAAAGCAGTAACATGATTGTCAAAATACAAAATAGAGCCATTATCATGATACGTCGCTATTTTTCTAAATCCCAAAATCAGGACCTCACTGAGAAACTAGTAACATGCGTGTCAAAAGTCAAGACAAATGTCATGATACGTCGCTGCTTCTCTAAATCCTGTTGTTGGGATCTCGCTGAAAAAATAGTAACATGATGAAAAGCCAAAAGAAAAGTGCCAATTGTTTGCCAAGTGTGTCTAGATACCTAGTGTTTTAATGTCAAGATGTCAGGTTTGATGATGTTGAGATGCCAGGGTGTCAAGGTTCTGACGATGCCAAGATGACGAATGCCGAAGATTGCCAAATTCAGGAAGGACACATCCTGAATAATGTTGATGTCGAGAGGGTTGATCCCTAAATGTCAAAAGGGATCCCTCAAAATTCCAGTGACAAGGATGGTAACGATGCCTAGGAAGGACACATCCTAAGGCACAAATGGCAAAGATTGTTCTTCAGAAGGACACGTCTGAAAGATACTAATGTCTAGAGGAGTGATCCTTAAATGTCAAGAGGATCCCTAAAAAAAAATGTCAGATGACAATGACGATGCCTAGGAAGGACACATCCTAAGGCATAAATGACAGGCTATTCTTCAGAAGGACACATCTAAAAGATAACCAAGAGTTGACAGTTTGACAGGTTATGATTATTTGACTTGTTTTGACTTAGTTTGACTTGTGTTGACCACATGTCGATATTGTCATGCTGGTGTGATCATCATGTTTATTAAATGGTCATCATAATTTGGTTGCAGTAATTGGCTTATTTGGAGATGACTTGTTTGAATTTAAGACTTAGTGACGTGTGTGCCAATGTAGTGCCATGAATCCTAATGGACTAACCTAGTGTGGCCTCGGGGGCTCATCGATAGATGGCCTTGCCTACATCATACACTCAAAGACCTCGTAGTTCAACACGACCAATGACTTTGTCTTGATGACAAAAGATTGCATCATGATTTTATTTTGACAAACCTAAAAGGAATGACCTAATGTCTTGGGGACTCGAAAATGAGTCTTGCCTACATAGAAAATGCGCAGAGACAACGTAGTTCAGACAAATGACAAAGACCGACTGATTTGACAGACTTGACAAGGAATGACTTTATTTTTGTGTTTTCTAGACATTTTGACTTTGTTGGGGTTTCTTCAAGATGCTTTTCAATTTTTAGGTCTTTTTTCAAGACATTTTACAATGTTTTTGGTCTTTCGTCAGGGAATTTTGTGATTTTTTTGTCTTTTTTCAAGACTTTTGATGTTTTTGTCTTTTTTTAGGAGTTTTTATGATTTTTTTGTCTTTTTTTAGGACTTTTTATGATTTTTTTGTCTTTTTTCAAGACTTTTTGTAATGTTTTTGGTCTTTCTTCAGGACATTTTACAATTTCCCAGACCATGCGTGATACCCACTATAGTCACATGATAAAAAATTTGCCCCTAGTCAGGTCCAAGACTTAGCCAATTATAAAGGACATGAAAGGGATATGCATGGGGTGTCAGATGGACAATATTCAGGACTTGATGTCAACCTTTTGACAACCATGAAAGGAATGGTATGATGTCATCGAAGATGTTGTGGCGGTGATGGAAAATGTGTTTCATCATTGACCAAGACAGATAAAGTAGCAATAGATGGCAGAGCAATGATTGATTACACATGGCGCTTGTTTGCCAGGTTTTCACCATGGTACTTATCCAAAGCACCTGTTTGCCAGGTTTTCACTGTTGGAAAAATTATTTCTCTTTACTATTTTTGTCATTTTTTTATTTTTTTGGTGCCGCCAAGACGCCTGTTTGCCAGGTTTTCATAAAGGCAACAATTTTTTTACCATTTTTCAATTTTTTTTGTATTTTTAAGGTTTTCAGCTTGACATTCTGATGCTATGCATAGAAATTTCAGAGATGTAGACTATTGATAGGCTCTATCAGTTGTTCTCCATCTGGAGTCGCCAGCTAATAAGCTCCAGAACCAAAGGAGGATATGATGATGTAGGGACCTAGCCAATTTGGTTCAAATTTGCTAGGTTTTTCTCTATCTGCCTAATTCTTAGGGTTCTGCATGAGGACTAGGTCACCAATGTCAAACTTCCTAACCATGACTCTCTTTTTGTAACTATGACAGAGACGGTTCTGATATGCCTGCAAATGGTTTAGGGAATTATGCCTTCTTTCCTCTAACATCTCCAGCTCGTGTAGACGCAACTGTCTATACTCCTCATCATCGGTCAGACCGTTCAGGGAGACTCGTAAGGAAGGAATTTCAACCTTGATGGGAAAAATGGCCTCAACTCCAAAGACTAGGGTGAATGGAGTGGCTCCCGTAGGCCTGCGAATGTTGGTGCGGTAGGCCCATAGAGAAGGGTTGAGTTGAATATGCCAGTCATGACTAGCGTCAATGATAGTCTTTTTAAGGATTTTAATAATGGTTTTATTTGATGCCTCGGCTTGACCGTTTCCTTGCGGGTAATACGAAGAGGAAAAATGATGTTGGATATGAAATCGCTCACATAACTTACAAACGTCTTGGTTTTTAAACGGATGTCCATTGTCAGTGATGATGGATTGTGGGAGGCCATACCGGCAAATGATATAGTTAAGAATGAATTTAGAGATTTGTTTGCTAGTTATGTACGTCAGGGGGATGACTTTGATCCACTTCGTAAAGTACTCAGTGGCGGTTATGATGAATTTGTGGCCATTGGAC
This sequence comes from Sequoia sempervirens, assembly GCA_007258455.2. NCBI lineage: Eukaryota > Viridiplantae > Streptophyta > Pinopsida > Cupressales > Cupressaceae > Sequoia > Sequoia sempervirens. The sequence continues at coordinate 8,926,565 of VDFB02000003.1, forward strand.
GAGGTAGGATGGATCTTTCCCATGAGGTCAAGTCCCCATTGCATGAAGGGCCAAGAAGAAGTGATCAGTCGAAGTTCTTGTGCTAGAGCGTGAATCAAATCACTGTGAATCTGGCATTGGCGACAAGTCTTGACATATTCTAGTGCATCTTTCATAATGGTTGGCCAATAGTACCCAAGTATCGTAATCTTCTTGGCCAGAGTAGGACCACTTGAATGAGACCTGCATATACCCTCATGTACTTTGTGTAAGTTTGTGCATGCTTTGTTGATGTCAAGACATCTAAGGAGGGTGTTGTCAAAGCTACGACGATAAAGGGTGTCACTAACGATGGCATATCTTGTGGTTTTTCGGATAAAAGACTTCCTTTGGTTATTTGACAGATTAGGGGGGAGGATTTGAGACTTAAGGTAGTCATGGATGTCTTGGTACCAAGGAGAATCAGGACCAACAAGTTCGCAGAACATCTCCGATTCTAGAACATCATAGGCGGGGACCAACAGTTTTTCTATCAAGAATTCCAGCTGAGGCATATTGCTTGGAATGTCGAGGAGAGAGCCTATTGTAGCCATGCAATCTGCCGCTTTGTTTTGCGTTCTCGAAACTTGCTCAAAAGTCACCATGTGAAAGTATGTCTGGAAGTTGTCAACCATTCGTTTGTAGGGAATTAGCTTCTCATCTTTTGTGTCATAGTCATCATTAACTTGGTTGATAACTAACTTAGAATCTCGATAGACATGCAATGCTCTGATTTTCCATTTTATTGCCATTCTAAGTCCCGTAACCAATGCCTCATATTCCATCACGTTATTTGTGCATGGGAAAGCTATGCGGAAAGACTTGGGAATGGAATCTCCTTGAGGGGTGATAAACAATATCCTTGCTCTCGAGCCATGATTAGTATGTGATCCATCAAAGTATAGCCTCCAGGGTGACTTTGGTTCTATATGGAATATTGAATCATCTGGGAAATCTACCACTAAGGGGTGATCACTTTGTATAGGAATGTCTTCCAATTGGTCTGCAATCACTTGTCCTTTGACCGCTTTTCTTTCGACATACTAAATGTTATATTCGCTTAGAATCATGACCCATTTTGTCAGACGTCCTGTCAATGCTGCACGACTCAATAGATATTTGAGGGGGTCAATCTTGGCCACCAACTGTGTCTGATGGCTCAACATATAATGTCTTAGCTTCTAAGCTGCAAAGACAACTGCTAGACAAGCGCATTCAATTGATGTGTAATTTAGTTCATACCCAACCAGTGTTCGACTGATATAATATATGGCCCTTTCTTTTTCTTCTTGGTCATTTTGTGCTAGTAATGCCCCCAGTGCTGAAGTAGTGGTAGAGATGTATAAGATCAAAGGTTTTTCGTGAATGGGCGGCATGAGGACTAGCGGTGACAGTAAGTAATCTTTTATTTGCTGAAAGGCTTCTTGGCATTTATCCGTCCACACAAAGGGGATTCCTTTGCGTAGAAGATATTGGAATGGTTGACACTTGTCAGCCAATTGTGCTATAAAGCACTGAATTGATTGTACCTTGCCCTGTAATGTCCTGAGTTTGCTTATTCCTTTGGGAGGAGGCATGTCCATGATGGATTTGAATTTTGTTGGATCAACTTCAATGCCTCTTTGAGAAACTATGTATCCCAAGAGTTTACCCGATGTTACGCCAAAGACACATTTCTTAGGATTCAGTCGGACTTTGTATTCTTCTAGTCTCTTGAAAATTGTGTCTAACACCTTCAGATGATCTTTTCTTATTACTGATTTAGCCAAAAGGTCATCTATGTAATATTCCATTATTTTATGCATCATGTCATGAAAGATTGTGGTCATAGCCCTCTGATATGTGGTGCCTGCATTTTAAAGTCCAAATGGCATGACATTCCAATAGTATGTACCCCAAGGACAAGTGAATGTTGTTTTATGTTGATCTTCGGGGGCAATACAAATTTGATTATAGCCTGAGAAACCGTACATGAGGGACAGCATCTCATATCCTACCGTGAGGTCAACTATGATATCAATATTCGGCAAAGGAAAGTCATCTTTTGGGCATGCCTTGTTTAAGTCTCTGAAATCTGTGTAGACTCAGATCATTCCATTTCGATTCGTTACTGGCACAAGGTTAGATATCCATTCAGTATAATCAATAGACCATATGAACCCAGCGTCTAGAAGTTTCTTCAACTCAACCTTGACCAATAGAGCAACCTGAGGATGCATTTTGCGTAGCTTCTATTTAACTGGTTTGGCATTGGGAAATAGTGGTAGATGATGCATAACCAGTTCTG
>VDFB02000003.1:8928969-9135261 GCA_007258455.2 Sequoia sempervirens
ACAAAGTCTGGGCTTGGCATTCGCTTGAGTGAATGTTGTGGTATCGTCATTCTTGTTTTTGGCTCATACATTAAGCTGGTTTTGCTCCATTCACAAATCATTCATCTTATTCATCTGTTGCCATTCATTATCTCACATTCTAATTATTGGAGAACTCTCATTGTAATCGCATTCTTCAATTTTGAACTTATTCCATTATTTCCGTCTCTTCTCCATACACGTTGGCGTCTTCTTCAGTCATCATTTTGTTTATCATCTATGGAAGTTGTGCGTGGTTCAGTCCGTAAAATAATCTGCATTTCAAATTCTCGTGAGGTGGTGATTTCAGTTCTTGTTTCCACGTCTTCCTCTTCTCTCTTTTCTAAAAGTGTTGGTGGCCTTGTAGCTTGACGTTTCTTCAGGCAAAAGAGTTGGGATCTTCGAGTTTGAATCTTCTTAATCAGGCACATTAATAATTGCTTCATGTATGTTTGGAACAATGAATCTATCTTGGTGACTACCTATTGAAATGAAAGTAAATACTTTAATCTTTCTAGAATAACTAAAAGAAGATGAAATTGGGTCTTATATCATCATCTGGGGTTTACTCTGATAAAGGAATTTTGTAAAGTGAATTTGAACCTTTCTTTTCACTTGCAATCGAAAACATCCCTGACTATGATTTGCATCTGAATCAGGATTTAGTTGAACTATTTCAAAATTACTTGAAAAACTTGACCTATCTGATTACACTGAATCTTCTCCTCTCTAATTAGAAGCTGGTCTAGGGCATTTGCTCACCCGAATCTTTAAAGGATATATAAATGTGAGTCTTTAAAACCTTCAATGTCGTTATGAACTCTTTGTAATGTCCCCGTTTTAGCCATACACTCTGTTGGCGTAACAACTAACACCTCTAGAGTATAAGTTGGTACGGACAGTTATGCACACTACGCAATGAGTGCTCTTCAACTTAGAAGGGGAAGCTCCCTCGTTGTGCTTAAAAAAAATGCCTTGGAAAGGGAAAAGTAATCTAAACTATCTCCTGTCTTTTTGTCTCAGTTGGAAGAGGCACAAGGTTAACAAAACCAAGAACGTTGCAGCTAAGGATTTTCTAGTTTCGCAGATCATCAACTACAACTAAGCTAACTACTTTAAATCTATCCAGTTTCCTCAAGAAAACAGAGCATGAGGAAATGGAGCAGGAATGATTATCTAACGATAAGCCGGGTACATACTCACAACGTGAAGGCAAGGTGGCACAACTATTTGCTTGTCTGAATAGGCATATTGGAAACAACAATATACGATAAACTAAGTACAGATTCTCAACTTGAAGGCAAGGTGGCACAACTATCAGCTCAATCTAAATAAGTTTATTATTCACACACATCATACGATAACCAAGAACAAATTCTCAATTTGAAGGCAAGGTGGCACATCTATCAGCTCAATCTGAACGAGTTTATTGAACACATAACATGAAGGATAGCCAACTAGGATAATAAATTGCATTGGCGAGACACGCATACAATCTACGATCAACTAGCCACTATATCTAACTAAGGCAAGCATTCACCATAATAATTGCATGAAACCCTGCTCATGGCATAACGATTCATCATAATCAATAAGCATGAACAAAATCTGAGCGGTAATATTGAGGGGCAAGAACAGGCCGCGACATATATTTCTCTCTAGATGCAAAAGTTATGTACAAATGAACTAAAAGCTCTTATTTATAGGCGTTGAAGCTAGGGAACCTAAAATCACCTTGAGTCAACTATAATCTTGCAATGCACTTTAGAGATTTATTGCTAAATAATAGTAAACTATCACAGGTTAGCGGAAAGCCTGTCGATTAGAACATAATCTAAAAATGGACAATTGTGCAAGCATGCACGTCCTTATTGAAAGCGAGTTAACTGGAAGACTACCATCAGTTAATGAAAACCCTAAATGAAACTCCAAGTGAATAAAGCTGATCTCAGAATAGATATGCATGTGATGAAACAACGAGTTAACTTGAAAGGGTAAGGCCAAGTTAACTCATGTGTATAAAGTCTATTCTGAGAGGTAGGAACTGAAGTCTACTAATCGTGATTTCGAGCAACCAATCCCTCAACGAGATGGTTAACTGCATCAGCATCTGAATGTCAGCAACTTGAGCAACCTTTGCACACTCAAACTAGCATTTCACTGACTCATAACTTTGGCGGCTCCGTAACTGAAGTGATGGCGACTATCTCCTCTACAGCTTGATGCTTCTGACACTTTTGCATGACGAAACTGCGAGATTTGACTGCGCACACTCTGTTTGTGAGAAATGCAAACGAACTTGCTGCACACGCAAAATTCCAACAGTATCAACCCTCTAAACCGGCTTTGGAAGACAATCGGCCATACAAGGCATGCAACCATATGGATTTGAGTAACTACGCCTGTCAACCCTCTGAAAGTACTTGATACAAATCGGTCTCAACTTTTTTGATGAAATCGCGAATTAAGACCGATTTGGTCTTAAATTCAGTCTACGTGAACTGCACTCTGAAAAACTCGCCTGTTGACTGTGAACACGGCTATATTTTGACAAGATTTCTAAAGCTAAAAATATTAGCGAGGGCTAAAAATAGCCTTTGAAAGGGTTATTTTAAATCGAGATATGGGTTTATTCGAAAAGATTCTAAGACAACGAGCGTCAATGCGAAAGTAACTTCGAATTAAACCATACAAAGGAGTGAAATTAGAAACTCAAAAGAACAAATGTTAGTTAAAACTCTGGCGAAAAATCAAGCATACAGTTTTACCCAATTAGAGTATAGAAATGATCCAGATGCTGAGACTTGTTGAATTTTGCCAATTTCAGGAACATGCGAATTGAAATCTGAGAGAAATTTGAGAATCAAGGAAGAAAAAGATGTTTTTTATATGCTCTTTCTTCTATGAAAATCGCCCTTGAATTCTTCAAAATGCTGAAAAAGTGAACTTTTAACCTGCAAAAGAATGTGATTGGAGAAATCGCCTTTGCAGATAGATAAAGAATTCGCCTTTGCTTGCTAAAATTCGCCTTTACTTGAGAATTACGAATTTTCCTTGAAGATACGTCTTTGCTTTTAAGAAATATGAATTTTTCTTGAAAAACACGCCTTTGCCTTGAAAATTACGAATTTGCTTTGAAGAAATATGATCTTTTCTTGAAAAACACGCCTTTGCCTTGAAGAAAAACGAATTTTGTTTGAAAATATGGATTTCTCTTTAAAAATACGAATTTCTCTTGAAGCTTGGTGAATAATAAATGAAGATGTCATACTTAAATAAAGAAAATTCGCACCAACTTATGAACTGCAAGATTTCAAAACCTTGACTGAAATAGAAGATTATCAATTGGTCGCACTTCAGTTGCACTGCCACTGACTCGAAGTTCAAAAATAAATAATAATAAAATATTTATTACTATGCAATTTGCAAAAGGCGCCATTTCAGAAATTCGTCATTTAATGCAAAATAAATATTAAAAAATATTAAACTTCAGTTCACAAACTGAATGAAGCTTTAAGATTCACCATCAGTCTTCACCGATTCTGAAAAGTCATCATTTGAGCTCATAGGCGTCCATTTGCTCAAGATATTGCACTTTTTATTAACTTCCTATTTTATAGTACGGCGACAAGGAGACTAAGTAGACCATCATGCGACACTACTACGGTGGCCAAGATGATCTTTGAGGCTGGCTTGAGATATTCATCGGCGAGCACGGCGAACAAAGAAAATGTCTGGCGGGGTGGTAGATGCAAAATCCATCATTTAACACCCTCAAAAAGATTAAGGAGTTTTGCCCTTGATTGATTCATTCTGGTGCCCGGACTTAAAACCATTTCTTCAAAGCGCCATCGAAGCGCTGAAACTGGCCTTGACTTGATGAGCGGTGAACCTAGCGTGGGAAACCAAGCTCAACATGCGGAGACGATGCATCAACGGTATGCGCCAAAGGCATCTAAAGAAGTGCGACCTCAAAGTAAAAGCCTGACGCTGGTTACTGCTTGGCAACATTTTGGCGAAAGTTGAACTTTCCTCAAAGACCCTACTTTGTCCTCAGATCTTTGGAATATGATTAATGGCAGCCATCCAACTGTGAGGAAGGACTTACAGAGACATCTCTATAGAATTGTGAGCGAAAGCGCTTCTAAGACCTCAAAAATGCAAGTGCGTATTTTATTTAAAATATACGCTCCATACTTGGCCATTTTTCGGATGTCTTCACTTTTCAACACTTCGTCAAAGACCTCGCACGTACGAGCATCTGCCAAATCCCGGAAGCTGATGGCTGGGCTTGTTGAATAGATAAAGTAATTACGCGCTCAAGTCTCGTGAAGACGTCAAACGCGAACGACCTCTCGACTGTAGAAATACAATGAAAATTTTATGCCAGTTCGCCCATGAAATTACGTGCTTGGTAGAACCTCTGCCACGATCACCTGGAATGTCGGATTAACAGGCAACTTGGTGTAATGCGAAGCTGGACTAGAGTAGTACTGATGTTAGGAAGACCTCGTCAGCAAACTTTGCCATCTTAAGGGTCATCTTGAAGGGCGCCCCTAAGCTATAGTTGCACTGGAAACGCAACGAAGAAGCTCAAAGATGTGAAAACTCCATTATAAGCTCATCTTCAGACGTTGGCTACCAGAGCTCTCGGACTCAGATGAATGTGTTTGATAGCTCGTCGGATAAGCAGACTAGTCGTGAAGAGATTGACTGCATCAGCCACCAGAAGTACCAAGATCCACCCCCCCTTTAAGAAGGGCGCCCTCAAGCTACAGGCGCGCTTTTGCTGAAAAAGGACGAGTTTCTACAATGTGAAACTTTGGAAATTTCAACTTCTGTCGCCAGTTGCCGAAGTTACGGGTCTCGGAAAGCTTCGCTGGATAGCTCATCGGATAGGTAGACCAATTCTGAAGAGATTAATTGTATTTATGAGCATTTTCAACAAGATCTTGACCTTCAAAAAGAAGGGCGCCCTTGGGCTACAGTTACGCTTTCTTGCTTTTCTCTGAGAAATCTTCATAATTTAATCACTAAAAACTCCGTCTTGACCACTGAAATGATCATGCGAAAGCATAGTTGTTGTTGTGAAATGCTTCTTCATCGTGAAATGTTCCATTCTGAGCCTCCGATGTAGGTTTTGATCAATAGAACTGCCTTTGACTGACAAAATACTGATAAAACTCCATGCTTGATATTGCCCAAAAACTGTACTTGACATCATTTTAGCAAGATTTAGACTCTTTTAAACAAAATGCCTTGATGAAGCAAAAATTTTGGTTTTGGGTACAACATTAGGCTCCGTCTGGTGACCATGTTGGATACCTACGGCATAGGAGAACCTAAGAATCTCAGTGTTAAGTAGACTAGCGATTTATCCATTGGGCATTGGAGTCAGGACTTTTCCCTAATCATCTAAAATATTTGGAGTTTCCTAAAAACCTAACCTAAAAATCACCTAAAACAAGACTACCTAAATCACCTAAAACACGACAAAACATCACAAAACGGGGAAACACAAAATGACATAACGATAAGGCATAAATAAAAATTACTTAAAGAAAACTAGCTCCACCCCCGAAGAGATAAAGTGCTTTGAATATTGTTCGCTGCATGGCAGCGGGAAGAGCCTCCCACCAATGTCGTTTCTGCCTAAAAGGCTTGACTTCTCTTCTGATGGGAATTGCAGGAGGCAATCCTTCTAGAATGAAGATTCTCAGGTATTCATATATCCATGCAAAGGTACTCTAACAAAAGTCAGAATATGATGCAAATGGGAATGCTGATACTCCTGAGACATTAGTTTTGTTGTTGTCCATCCTGGGGATGTCGAATTCTTCAAACCAGTCAATCGAGTTCCAAACTCGATTTCTGTAATGCCGTAGGTGATCTTTTCTGACCTGATAATATCCTTTGACCGGCTCATTGATCAGCTCTACATCACCTTTAACACATAGGAACTTGATTCCCATGTCCTCGGCATCTTTGAGGCCTTGCAAAAGCACCTCTTTTTCAGCGTCACTGAATTCCAGTTGCATAGATGAGTGCAACTGTCCTTTAGGGGATATGATCAATTCCCCTGCTTCTAAAAATGTTGTTGAACAATCTCCATCAAATTGTATTGTCCATGACTTCGCATCCTCTGTCGGTGTCTTTTCAGAACAAGCAATGTTTTGGTCTTCAACTTTTATTTCTGACAGAATTACACAATTACCAGGACCAGTTTTAGGCTTTGCTCCTATTGGAACAGATGATTTCAGCACTGCCTGTTCCTTTAGAACCTCGAGAATCTGATCTAGTTCTTCAGGATGGTCCTGAAGATATTCCAGTTGGGAGATTTCTACCTTGGTCTTCATCATGGAAGCTACAATGTCAAAATTTGCTGAAGACGTCTCTTCAGCAACTGCCATAGTAATCACATGTGAAGGTTTGGGTTTTGAAGTGAAAGGCTCTTCTTCACCCTCTTCGTTTGATTTCCGCCTTCCTTCTTCTTCTTTCTGTGCCTTGAAGTGTTGAGCACGTGTAAACACAGGAGTGTACTGACGGTATTCTTCTTCTTCTTGATTTACGGGTTCTTCATCAAAGTATCCCGCTGCGGAGTCGCCATCGAAGTTGTCCGTCTGTGGTGAGACAACATTCGAACTTGGTGTTGGTACAAAACTAGAACTGGGAGCAGCTTCAGTGTATCCCATGATTTGGATCATTCTCAGGTTCTCTAGACATGTGGATCCGGAATGTGCATCATTGTCATCGAAAGGACAAAATACTACATTGTTTGCAGCCTCAATCATTGATCTTGGTGGAGATGTTGGCAACCGTGGCTGAAGATATTCACTCTTTGGCTGGTACGGTTGCTGAACTGGAGATCTGATGGAATCTGCTTTCATCAAGCCAGAAGTGATCATATTATCCTCCAACTCAATGGCGTGTTCTTGTGCACTCTTTAACTCTGTTGCTTTGGCCGTCTTGAGGAAGAAGGCTATCTCTGATGGAAGAGCATTTATGAAACAGCTTATCAAAATCTCCGGTGATGGACTGAATGTAGAAGAAATTCTTGTATCAAGACGATTAAATCTTGCTACAAAATCCCTCATGTGTTCTTTGGGCTCCATCTTTGAATTTGTGAGCTGGGTGAACAACATATGATTATCTTCAGCGGGCTTGAATCTCGCCAAAAATTTCTCGCTCATAGTTGCCCAACTTGTGATCTTGCACGAAACGCCAGGTGATTAGACAATTACGGCAGCATTCCCTTCGTGCCGACAAAGGAGCCTGCTGCGATATCGCTGCATATCCCGCGTGCGGCCGAAGCAGAAGCGGTGGCGAAACCTTGAGAAAAAAATAGTCCTCAGGGTGGCAAGGTTCCATGCATACAAACGAAGCCGGGCGCTTCCCTTCCTTTAAGGTATCGCTGATTTTTACACCTCAAAGCAAAGGTACAATGTTATTACCCAAGGTAGTAAAAGAGTGGGCGATGGCATCCAGGGGAGTTATTGTTATTATCATCCATTGCTTATGTGGATTAAATTTTGATGATGCAATTGTGATCCCATGAAATCGTTTAGCTTTCGAAATTTCTTGCCTCGTGCCCCTGTAGTGGCCTTAAGAAAATTGTTAGCATAACAACTACAGGTATAGGTTGAGTGATACGAACAGTATACGCTAATAAGTGCTCTTCAAATTAAAATTTCGTTGTGTAGCAACTAAAATGCCTTGGAAGTAATCTAAATATCTCATCTATTACTCAAGCTGGAGAGAATTTTAAAGGTTAAAGAAGAAAACCAAAAGAGCGTTGCAGCTAAGGATTTTCTGGTTTCCCGGATCATTAACTACAACTAAAGGTGACTGAAAGCACAGAGATCTATCCTCGATTTCCTCAAGAAAATAAGGCATGAAAGAATGGGCGAATGATTATCAAAGCGATAAATTAATTCGATTCCTGCGTGAAGCAAAGGTGGCACAACTGATACGAATAGGCTTATTGGAAACAACAATATACAATAAACTAAGTACAGATTCTCAACTTGAAGGCAAGGTGGCACAACTATCAGCTCAATCTGAATAAGTTTATTATTCACACACATCATACGATAACCAAGAACAGATTCTCAACTCGAAGGCAAGGTGGCAGCTTCTCGGTATGTCCCGGAGCGAGTTTAGTAGACACACTTTAACATGAAGGATATTAACTAGGATAATAAATTGCATTGGCGAGACACGCATACAATCTACAATCAACTAGCCACTATATCTAACTAAAGCAAGAATTCACCATCATAATTGCATGAAACCCTATGTGGCATAGCAATTCATCATAATAGTAAAAACGCATGAACAGATAAAGGTGTAGGGAACCCTAAAATCACCTTGAGTCAACTACAGTCTTGCAATGCATGCAAGATTTATTGCTAAGCTGTTACATCCCGATATTATAGTTACTATTGTATAGGGCAATTGATTGTAATGTTTGAATCTTGATGATGAATAAAACATGGTTGATCTCGTTATTAAATGAATGAGTTATGTTTAAATGATGGTTTCATTTGATTGTTACTTCTAAATGATTTTGTCTTGATTAAATATTGCAAACAATTATGGAATAATGTTATTCTAACTTGTGAGATGTTTTTACCTTGTTATGAGCATATGACTGCCGATGTCATGTCATGATGTGCAGGTATGAAGACTGTACCTCCGGACAGAGGAGAGACATCATTCGGGGAGGAACTTGGTCGGGTAAACAGTAACGATTACCAAATTGAGCATACACACACATACTATAGAATGAGTAAGCCAAGTCTGTTTGTCGAGGCAACGGTAAGTCATCCATAGGCTTGTGTATTGACATAAGGATTTTGTATTCACTTCTTTATGTTTAGGAGATGTGATTGTTTAAATGTCAGACTTGCTATACCATGACCCAAGTATGAATGGTGTGAATGTTGTGTTAATGATTGAATGTGAACGCATGCACATCTATATATTGTGAACACGTATTTATATGTACAGACATATCAATACATGTGTATGTTAAGCAGACGGATATGCTCGTACACATGTGTTGACATGTATGTATGCATACATACGTAAACACAGGTATATATATATGTACACATTCCGTTTGATATCTGTAGTGAAAATAATATTTTATAATATTGCCTAGCAAAATTACATAAATATTTATGTATTAATGTATATATTAACAATGTGATTATATGTATGGATATATACATACATAAATACATAAATACTTATGTAAATGTATTATATGTTTATATATTTAAATATATGTATTAATATTAAGGTAATATTTACTTATATATAAATATATCTATATATATTTTACAATATAATGTCGGAAAATATATATATTTATATATTTAGAAATATTACGCTTAATACATATATGATTAAATATATAAATATGTGATATTGAAATGTAAATTATATAAATTTAAATAACACATAGAATATTCAATAGAATAAGAAATATTAAGGATTTAAATGAAAAAAGGATTTAAATGGTGAAATATTTCGATTTTGGCTATAGAGCAAAATAAAGCTCAACATAGAAATCGAATTCATTTGTTTGAAATTTTTAAATCAAATGAAGTCGAAATTATTTTTAATGAACATTTGTAAATGAGAAAAAACGTTTTATTTTGTAAAAACTCGTGAAAACTGCCTGAAGGAAATCGCGCGCATTTTGAAAACGCGTTTGAAATACACGAGCAGAGCATTGGTACTGAGGATGATGCAAATAATGTTCTTTAGGCGAGTAAAATGGCGACGTGGTGTTTTGCAGTAATGACGTCTCATCTGGAACGGATCTTTTGCCTCATTAAAACCCTAAAAAAAACTGAAAACGCCTTGTGTTGTCAAAATCCGCCATGTAAATTGACTTATTCTTCTCTTGCTGGCTCTAAGGAGGTCGAATCACCTTCAAATTGATGACTAAGGGTTTGAGAAACTCGCCAAGTGTCTTTTTGACTGTTTTTGGGCACTATGTTGTCAATTCACATGCCTTCTTTAGTGGAATCCGTTGCATTTCGGGCCCTATATAATGACGCCCTTCCATTCATTGTGAACACGCCTTTGAGAGCAATCTGAGTTTACTATTTTCATTCCATATCCATTTTATTATACTACCTGATTTTTCCTGTATTGCTGAGTTTGATAAGCACAGTAAATTATTCCAGCATTTACCAGTCACAGTGAATTAAGTCATTTTGAGTTTAAAGTGAGGAATTTGTATTGCTGAGAAGGAATTGAGTGGTGAAAACACGTCTGTGAGAAGAGATATAGGAGCTCACTATAGAGTGACATACTTTCATTTAAAGAAGCCATATTTAGCTGAAACTCCGGAAGCTTATTTGAAGAAGAATTTAAAAGAGCAAGTCTGGGAGGAGAAGCTTTAAAATCAGGCATGAATCTTCCTATTATATAACCTTTGTTAAAGTGTTGTTTATTTTGCGTCTTGTGATCGTTGCTTTCAATTAGCTTTAATAGGAAAGAACCAATTCGATGAATAAAGCAATGCATTAAAGGAGAAAATGTGTAAAGGATTCAATGATTATGGGAAATTGTTAAAAAAAAAGGGATTATTTGGGTTAATGTCAGAACCCTGGTGGTTCTCAAATTCCAAACCCTAATTGATGTTTTGAGGTTTTTTGCAAGTTTTGTGATTTTTGTATTTTTTGTGTTTTCAGGCAAATAATGAAAAATGCGATTTTGCTAATAAATGCAAATAAATTCCCAAATAAATTCTAGAACGCATTTAAAGACTCGGATCTTGCTCAGGAAACAAGGCGCATCAATATATTATCTTATTTGAGCTTTTACAATGTCAAAATCTGAACAAGGAAAGCAATACTTGAAAATTTATTAAAGAACCTGGTATTTTAGAAATGGCGGCTGTAATAAATGCAGAATGGTACGGCCAGAAATAAGATTGAATCTCCAGCCTCGGAATACAATGCAAGATCTCCAGAAAAGCCCAAGAGAAACCCCAACGCCTAGAACTGAGAGCCAGGATCTGAAAGCCGGAAGAAAATCTCTGAAGAAATAAAGTACGGCCTGCAGGTACAGAAGTACGGCCTGTCTGCAGCAGCAACAAGAATGGTACGGACTCCAAGAAAAAGATGCCTGATCTCTGAATAAAGCCTTCTGATAAAATCGCCTTATCAATCTGATGATTTCCTCTGTGAATCTCTGAATAAATAACTGAATAATCCAAACTGTGATCTCTGGATGAAACCACCAAGTGCAAGCTTCAACTGGTATTTCACAGCCTCAGTCTGCCTGATCTCTGAAGAGTTTTCGTTCTCCAGAAACGATCGTCTGCCAGAAACCCTAGGGTTTGCAAACTCCAATGCTCAAAGCAATAAAGACAAAATTGAATAATAAACAGGATAGTTCGATTTTGTCTTAACTGGTAAATATATACTCCTTGAAGAATTTCGACCCACTCTCCTTTTAATTGATCATTTAAATAAATGACTTAATTTCGCACTTTTTAACTTAGGAGAAATAATTAATTAAATGGCGCCTCAATTTAATGAATAATAAATATTCACTAAGTCACAAATTAATACTTTATTATAAAGTATAATAAATACTTTATAACTGGCCATTTTAATTAAATATTTAAATATTTCAATAAAGTGACTTTAATATAAAGTCAAATTATTAAATATTTAATAAATCATTAATTACTCCTTATTTCTCCGTCTGATCACCCAACTGCTGAACTGGGTCGACTCTGAGCTGAAAGGTTGAACCAGGTGCCCTGCCCGAAATAGCAGCTTCCGCCTGACCTAACTTTCTAAAAATAGAAAGTTCCACAGCGGAAGGTCACAGAGGCCCAGCGATGGCTACCAGCTGGAGCTACCAAACGAGGCAGGCTCCAAAATGATCCCTCGCACACTCTGTCGCGACCCCTCACGAGGGATCCGAAATGATAGGCTAACTCTGTCACGGTATCGGCTAGGATAGGGGACATGGCGGTTAAGAGTTTAAAGGATTAGATTATTTATCTTGCATTAAAAAGAAATAATAGAAAAAGGTAAAAGGGAAGGATTTACTTGCATTTTAAATGGTTATTGCATGTTGTGTATGATCTCTATATATGGAGAATACGTAGATGTACTTATTATCTACTAGGATCGAGATGATGGCAGAATCAAGTGAAGTCTTTTAGCTTAAGTTATTAGGATAACTGAGACAAGTTAAGTACTCCTAGGATAAAGAATTCCTAGTTAGGAGAATTGATACAAGACACTTGAATACTGTTTTCATTTCTAGTAGGTTCGTGTGATTGTAGGATGTCTGGGATGACGGATTCACCCATTGAAGGACAAACCTATGCGTAGAGTAAGGAAGCCTTAAGTCAAATCGGCCCTGAGTAGTGTTTATGATAGATGACCTTCATTCGAGAGTCTGAGGAGATAGAATACTTTGGCCAAAGTAGTGAAAGATACGACCCACCTAGATGATGTGAGATAGTTAAAGAGACTACCTTTGTCGATTCATTGTAGTCAGAAATTACTAGATGAGATTGTGAAATCAACAAGGTTCTAGTTAGCGAAAGGTAGAATCTGACACTATGCTCGATTGGTAATCATTAAAAGGATACCCTACCAATCTCTTCTTGAAGGAGGCGGTCATTACAAAATGATAAATCTTGAGGGGGACCCGCATTATAAGTCCGTGGTTGGCGGAAAAGCGCCCGAGTGATGTTTCTCCTCTACAGCGAGCGGCCGATGTACCAAGATTTGAAAGGATGATCTCCTGGACCTTCTTACTTCTATTTGTGCAAAAGCTTACAAGCTATGTATGTAATTGTATTACTTTTGAACTCTGATTTTTATTTGCAAAGGAAATGGAATTCGTGTGGAAACATATTGTAACTTGTACGTGTTTATCAATAAAGAAAGGAAGAAACTTTATTGTATTATCTTTGTTATATGTTACTTTTACATGTTTTAAGTAAGAATTGAAAAGTTTTTAATTCACCTTGAGGGGTAAGATTCGTGGCAGCCACAATAAAGTAAACTATACGATTAGGAAAACTACCATCGATTAAAACATCTAGTATCTAAAATGGACAATTGTGCGAAGCATGCAGTCCTTATTAGAAAGGATTAAATGGAGGCCACCATCAATTAGCGAAAACCCTAAATTAAGAGCTCCAAGTGAATAAAGTACGTCTGAATAGATATGCATGTGATGAAGTAGCAGAGTTAACTTGAAGGGTAACACCAGGGAAGTTAACTCTGTGTATAAAGAATCTGATAGGTAGGATGAAGTCTAACATTCGTGATCTCGAGCAACCAATCCCTCAGCGAAGTTGATTATGAGAATAACTTATCCCGAGATATAGCCGACGAGGCAACCTTTGCACACTCAAACTAGGAACTCAGCGATGGCGACTATCTCCTATGCAGCTTGATGCTTATGACACTTTTGCTTTTTGCATGACGAAACTGCGAGATTTGACTGCGCACACTTTGTTTGTGAGAAATGCAAACGAACTTGCTGCACACGCAAAATTCCAACGGTATCAACCCTCTAAACCGGCTTTGGAAGACAATCGGCCATACGAGGCATGCAACCATATGGATTTGAGTAACTACACCTGTCAACCCTCTGAAAGCACTTGATACAAATCGGTCTCAACTTTTCTGATGAAATCGCGAATTAAAACCGATTTGCTCTTAAATTCAGTCTACGTGAACTGCACTCTGAAAAACTCGCCTGTTGACTGTGAACACGGCTATATTTTGACAAGATTTCTGGAAAGCTAAAAATAACCTGCTGAGGCTAAAAATAGCCTTTTGAAGAGTTATTTTCGGCGAAAAATCTAAGATATGGGTTTTGTCCAGAAAAAAATTCTAAGACAACCTAGAACGTCAGAAATGCGAAAATCTAACTTCTACTTGACCATGCAAAGAGTTTTCAATTGAGAAAATTAGAAACTCGAGAATGAATGTTCTGAAGTTAAAAATTCCTGAAAAATCAAACGCACGATTTTAATTCGAGGAAGTTATATAGAAATGATCCAGATGCTGAGACTTGTTGAATTTTGCCAATTTCAGGAACATGCGAATTGAAATCTGAGAGAAATTTGAGAATCAAGGAAGAAAAAGACGTTTTTCATATGCTCTTTCTTCTGTGAAAATCACCCTTGAATTCTTCAAATTGCTGAAAAAGTGAACTTTTAACCTGCAAAGGAATGTGATTGGAGAAATCGCCTTTGCAAATAGATAAAGAATTCGCCTTTGCTTGCTAAAATTCGCCTTTACTTGAGAATTACGAATTTTCCTTGAAGATACGTCTTTGCTTTGAAGAAATATGAATTTTTCTTGAAAAACACGCCTTTGCCTTGAAAATTACGAATTTTCTTTGAAGAAATATGATCTTTTCTTGAAAAACACGCCTTTGCCTTGAAGAAAAACGAATTTTGTTTGAAAATATGGATTTCTCTTTAAAAATACGAATTTCTCTTGAAGCTTGGTGAATAATAAATGAAGATGTCATACTTAAATAAAGAAAATTCGCACCAACTTATGAACTGCAAGATTTCAAAACCTTGACTGAAATAGAAGATTATCAATTGGTCGCACTTCAGTTGCACTGCCACTGACTCGAAGTTCAAAAATAAATAATAATAAAATATTTATTATTATGCAATTTGCAAAAGGCGCCATTTTAGAAATTTGCCATTTAATGCAAAATAAATATTAAAAATTATTAAACTTCAGTTGACAAACTGAATGAAGCTTTAAGATTCACCATCAGTCTTCACCGATTCCGAAAAGTCATCATTTGAGCTCATAGGCGTCCATTTGCTCAAGATATTACACTTTTTATTAACTTCCTATTTTATAGCTGACGACAAAATTACAACTGACCATCTTCGACACTGATTTCTGAGTGACCGGATGATGCTGAGACTGAACTGAGATATTCATCGCAAAGCCTACTGAGCAAAGAAGAAATGTCTGTTGGGAGTCGTCACTGCAAAATCCATCATTTAACACCTCAAAAAATTAGGCGCCCTTCATTAAATTCATTTACAGGTACCAGACTTAACCATTTCTTCAAACTGCCATCTGACGCTAAACGGCTACCAACGATGAACGGTGAACCCTGCTGACAGGAAACCAAACTCACTGCATGCCTGGAGACATTCTGCATCCAACGACTATACGCAAGGCATCTAAAAAGTGCATTAAGGGCCTGAAAAGTAAAAGCGCCCCTAGCCTTTAGTTGCACTGGCAACGTTTTGACGAAAGTTGAACTTTCCTCCAAGTACCCTACTTTGTCCTCCGATACCGAGAGCTGGGATAACCCGATTCGAGCACTATCTGTCTCAACACGTAGCCAGAAGGACTTACAAGAGGCATCTCTAAAGGTGACGAAGCAAGAAAACTACTTCTAAGACCTCAAAAATGCAAGTGCGTATTTTATTTAAAATATACGCTCCATACTTGGCCATTTTCCGGATGTTTCCACTTTTCAACACTTCGTCAAAGACCTCGCACGTACGAGCGTCTGCCAAATCCCGGACGCTGATGGCTAGACTTGTTGAATAGATAAAGTAATTACGCTCAAGTCTCGTGAAGACTTCGAACGCGAACGACCTCATTTGACAGGCCTAAAGGCTAGGCACTTCTCGACTATAGAAATACAATGAAAATTTTATGCCAGTCCGCCCATGAAATTACGCGCTTGGTAGAACCTCTGCCACGATCACCTGGAACGTCGGATTAACAGGCAACTTGGTGCAACGCGAAGCTAGACTAGAGTAGTACTGATGTCAGGGAGACCTCGTCAACAAACTTTGCCATCTTAAGGGTCATCTTGAAGGGCGCCCCTGAGCTATAGTTGCACTGGAAACGCAACGAAGAAGCTCAAAGATGTGAAAACTCCATTATAAGCTCATCTTCAGACGTTGGCTACCGGAGCTCTGGGACTCGGATGACTGCGTTTGATAGCTCGTCAGATAAGCAGACTAGTCGTGAAGAGATTGACTACATCAGCCACCAGAGGTACCAAGATCCACCCCCCCTTTAAGAAGGGCGCCCTCAAGCTACAAGCACGCTTTTGCTGAAAAAGGACAAGTTTCTACAATGTGAAACTTTGGAAATTTCAACTTTTGTCGCCAGTTGCCGGAGTTACGGGTCTCAGAAAGCTTTGTTGGATAGCTCATCGGATAGGTAGACCAATTCTGAAGAGATTAATTGTATTTATGAGCATTTTCAACAAGATCTTGACCTTCAAAAAGAAGGGCGCCCCTGGGCTACAGTTGCGCTTTCTTGCTTTTCTCTGAGAAATCTTCATAATTTAATCACTAAAAACTCCATCTTGACCACTAAAATGATCATGCGAAAGCATAGTTGTTGTCATGAAATGTTTCTTCATCGTGAAATGTTCCATTCTGAGCTTCCAATGTAGGTTCTGATCAATAGCACTGCCTTTGACTGACAAAATACTGATAAAACTCCATGCTTGATATTGCCCAAAAACTTACTTGACATCATTTTAGCAAGATTTAGACTCTTTTAAACAAAATGCCTTGATGAAACAAAAATTTTGGTTTTGGGTACAACACACTCTTTTGTGTTTGATAGCCTATTTTCGGAAGCCCGTAGGCCAGTCAGAAGCTGAAATTAGGGTTTCCACTTTTGGAGGAGGTTTTGGGGTCTTGCATGCGAGAATTTATAATGCATGTCTAGTGGAGCTTTATGGGTTTTTGGAGAGCTTCGTGACGGGATAACATGCATGACAAGATATTGACTTGCATTCTCGGCTGCTTTTTGAGGCTTGCATGTTGGAGTATTTCAGTTTGGATTTTGGATTCCTTCTAGGTTTTCAGAGTGCTTCATAGTGGTGTGACATGCAATTGAATCAAAGAACATTTCCAAACTTACTATTTTTAGTAAGTTGTGACGGCTGCTCAAAATGTGGAGAAAATGAGTTTGGAACAACTTACTATTTTTAGTAGTATGCTATTTTTAGTAAGTACTATTTCTGGCAGTGCTATTTTTAGCAGCAGTTCAGCAGTTCAGTGCAGTGGCTATTTCTGGCAGGTCAGTTTGAGCAGTTTGGTCTCCAACAATCTTGGAGCCTGATTTGGCAGGGTTGGTGACTTAAGTGATTTCATAATTTGATGAAAATATTTCCTATGCTGAAAAAGACAATTTTATAAGTGAAATAGTTAAGTGGGAAATAATAAGTGAAATATATGCTAAGGAAAAAGGGGACGCCTAGCTTGGAGACATTTGAGTTTAATTAAATATTTCACTTAATCTTTTAGTGAAATATTTGCAAGTTATAATATATTTCACTTAAGTCTACCTTGGACGCCTTTTGGTGATATATTTGCATTCTATTAAATTATATTTCCACATATGGGTTGGACGCCATGTCTTGGAGGTTTGTGAAGATTAAATGAAAATGCAAATGCTGGAGAATGTGAGTTTCATTTAGGGCGTCCCTTTTGGAGGGAAAAAGTGATTTGAATTTTTGGGTGAGAGTGCTATATATACAGGGTCTTGCTCTCTCATATTCATCCATTGTTGTCTATTACACTGTTATGTTGCTGAAATGACTTCAGAGTTGGCTTCAAAGAATGCATACCTCTTAGTACTTTCTCTTGGTTTCGTGCTTGAAAGATAGCAACTAGCTGAGTCTTCAGTGACTGCTTCTCATTCAGACTAGCAGATTGAGCTTCACAGTTGGAGATTTTGAGGGTTCTTATCCATTTACAGTTGTTGGTTTGGGTTGTGCTGAAAGTGAAATTTGATCATAAGTCAGGGTATGGATTTTATTTGCTTCTGGGTATTTGCTACTTCTCTTCTTCTACCTTGGGCACCCCTTGTTGCAAGTTTCTAGATTTTTTGGAGTGCTCTTGATTTTATTCTTGCTGGTCGCCCCTCTTTGATGGTTGTGGTTTGCCTGCCATTGTCTTGGGAACTGTCCACTAAATAATAGCTCACTTTCGCAGCAGTCTCTTGGTCTTGACTTGGTCGCCACCTCTTTAGGAGTCCATTGCTTCTTGTTTCACGTCATTTGGTGGAGTCTGGAGTATTCTGTGAGCATTTTGGTGAGTTGTCTAGTTGCTGGTTATGCATTTAAGTTGTTGGTCTGTCAGAAATCAGATTGTAGAAGTTGTCTTTTGGGTTGGGTTTTAGTGTGGTTTGAGTCATTAGATGATAGGAGTCATATTTAATAATTGCAGCATTGAAACACTTGACTACATTGATACTAGCAGGAGTTCTATCATTTTGTAAGGCTGAACAATAGTACTGTCAGCTAAGTTTCATTTTAATTCCCACAGATGTGGAAGAGACTGGCCATTGCTCAGTCTTCATTGTATTGCATTTGGATCCTCAGTACCATATGTTAGCACCTCACCCATCACGGGTCTTGAGTGCACATTCTTGGTGTTTGAGTTACTTTCAGCATTGCATCATTATCAATAGATTCTTCGCCATATGGTAGAACCTTACCCACCTTGGGTTTGGAGTGCACATGCTTGGTGTTGAGTTTACATTTCAGCATTGCATCATTTTCAGTTGTTCTTCCGCCATATGGTAGCGCCATACCCACCTTGGCTTTGGAGAGCACATACTTGGTGTTGAGCTTTCCTTCAGCATTGTATTTCCTTCAGTTGCTTCTAACGACCCTCGGCGCCATATGTCAACACCAATCTCATCCTGAGTTGTGTGTGCATTCTTGGCGTAGAGTTACTTTCCAGCAGAGTTTGGTTTTTGGCAAACCTTAATGGGTGACTGTTGTGATTGAGCTGAACTGCTCATTAAAAATTGAAAAAATTGGTTTGGTTCATTACACTCTTCTTATATGTTTAAAACTTTGTGGTTAAAATACAACCTTGAACTAAGAAGAAATGACAAACAAACCAGTCATTGTAATTAAAACCTTGAGATAAGTATTATCATGTTGAGCAAGGGTGAGAGTGGTAACGACATGGGAGTGCCAGTAATATCGGCATAGGTGTGCCAGTAATGATAAAAAAATCCTTGGCCAAGGCATGATGCCAATTAGGCATTGGTCAGCTATCATGAACCAAATATACTTCTGGTCAGAATGATCCTTCTGGTTAGGAGGTACCTACAAAGGAGGGATTGACCAGCGGTATAGGTTCATGACACCAAGCTCAAAATGGCATGATGATAATTTGATCCTTGTTTATTACCCTCGTGAAGGGTCAAGTTCTTCAGTTGAAGAAACTCGGGAGACAATAGGTCTTGGATGGGCAGAAAAGCCCTTGATGATATTTCCCTTTCTCTCAATGATAAAGTGGTTCAAGCAATTCCGCATGATGATGATGTCAAATTGTATTCCTTTTTCTCTCCCTTGTAATTCCAAGTACATGCATTTGTCAATTTAAGATTACTTTCAATGCTGCAATTAATTGTTATTTCATTTTAGTTAATTGTTCATATGTAAAAATCTGCAGTTGATTAGTTAGACAGTTATTTGATTCATTTAGTTGAAATGGAAATTCTGCAAGTTAGTTAATGTTCTTCTAAGATTTCAGTTATTTGAAATCAGTTAGTTGTTTCCTTTCAGCTGAAACTGAAAGTTTAAGAGTTAGTTGTGAAATTGAATATGAGGTAATTATTTATAAATTGATTTTCTTTTCTGTTCAAACTACAAAGGAAACCTAGCATGAAAACAAGTTAATTAAACTTCGGTTGAAACTGGTAATTAGTTTACATTTTTAAAACTGTGGAACAAGTAGAGTGTTACATATGGTATTAGAGCGAACCGGGTTCAACACATGGACCTATGAGCTCATCGCGAGAAAAACCATTAAGCATTCAGCAGTTAGCTAAGGTTCAAAATAGGTTTGATGCTAGAAAGGCATAGAAAGGAAACTGTCAGGAAGACTGTTTTTCCAGCATTTACCAAATCAATGGCTAAGAGAAAGTCAGTTGAGGAGTTAAAAACTTTAAGAGCAAAACTATTCTGCTAAGGTTGCATAGTAGAAAGATTTTGAGACTTAGACCAGAAAGGTGAAACCTTGGTCAGTTACTAATCAGACTAAGAGCTTGGTTAAAGCAGTGTCAGTAGGAGTTCAAGAGCAATCTTATTTCTCAAAACATAAGGATGGGAAGATCCAGAAGTAATCAATCAAATGTAGGATCAACTGAGTGTTGAAAAATCCTTGAAATTATATCAAAGACTCCTAGATAAGACGGACTCTAGTTTAACTTCTAGATGGATTGGAATGAGCCAAGTGGAATTAATGGATCATTAAAGGACAAGTGGTGTTACATTGGCATGGAATGTGGAGAAAAAAATGGTATAGAACCTGGAAATACTTTTGTTCACCGAGATTCATGAGAAAACCAATTGCTATATACAAATAATTAAGCATAAATAAGGATGAATACGAGATCTTTAATACCTCAGGAATCCTTTTGGATAAGATGTTAATGTGTGGAAGGGAATGTAATTAAAGAGGATCATCTCAGGCAACATTTTGATGAATCAAGATCAGGATTAGAATTATTCTCTGAACTTTTGTTAAGAATTTGCTTGGAGATTGGAAGATAAACCATATCAGTGGTAAGGAGAAGATATTAGTTATTCTCAAGACATTATGGCCAAATGATCGTGAACTATGAGTTTTGCCTTTTGGAGGAGCTAAAAGTACAATTGCAACAGTGAATATAACTATCATCGAGGTACTGTGTTAAAGTTGTTTATGTCTTGAACAAGTAACCTATTCAGTAAAGTAAAGAATAGAGCTTTGTAGAGCGGAAAGAAGAAAAGAAGTTTGTGTTTCAATTGTAATCTTTGTGTGTTGCTAAAGCACAATCTTATGATGTCATCTAAGCGATGAACGAAAGATACTCCAGGAAATAGGAGTGGATGTGTTATAATCTTTTTATTGCAAATTTTTTTAGCATGATGAAAGTCTTGAGGGACTTATTTGTTGATGTGTTTGTAATGCAATCTCTAACCTATTGTAAGTTTTTGGAAAGACTACTTGTAGTGCAGCAATCTACTCCCTTGTTAATGACTTAGTCAAATCACATGGTGCATGATAAGTGTTTCTCTAGATTTTGACACTTCATTAGATTTTGGTAAAATTCCTTTTAATACTGGCAAGGAATGCCATTGCTTTATTTCATAAATTTTGAAAAAGTCTAGCCACTGAATTTTGAAGATTGTTTATGGCTGGTTGGTCAAAATTTGATTCGATGGTGGAAATGAGCTCAGCCTTTTGACCTATTGCTGAAATTAAAAACTGTTTATATTTTGATATTGAGTTGAGTTATTGTACAAGAACATTTTGGTTGTTCACAATGTTTGATGTGATGTTCATCTCTATCATGTCCTAGATGGGCCTCTAATGAATCCTGTAAGGAAGTAAATTTTAAGAAAATGCACCTAATATGTTCCTAACTTTACAAAGAAAGAAACCTTGTGTTATGGTATGTGGGCGGACAGGTAGTCCAATAAGCCCAGGTGATTTGCCTCCCGAAGTTGAGCAAGGTGGTGAACTTGTCAGTTCCCCGTACTCCAAACACTTAGCTAACCAAAGTTGTCGTACTTAGTAGGAGGGTATCCTTAGTAGTGTGAAAGAGTTGGTTAAGTGGGGGTACACACTAGAGCTCAGATGGCAACTGAGGAGGAATCCCTCTTTTTAGTGGCATGCTAACTTTTGGAGGACAGTTAAACTGGAAAGAAATTCTGATCTTTTCTCTTGTAATTACTTAATAGCTTATTTTAATGAAGCATTAGATAAATGAAATTGATACTTGATGAAAAACCTTTCAGCTAGAAAGGTGAAGGTTGATGTTAACCTTTGGTGAAATTCCCTTGGTAACCTGTGTTAAAAAGTAATTGATTGCTATACTTAGGAAGAGTATCCACCCTTATGGTGTTTGTTATAACAACTTCCATAATTTTGCTATCAAGACAATTCCATTTGAAACATTGGACCAAAAAAGATGTCGAATTCCTGTAAGTTGGGTAAGCTAGAAGACAGGATTAGCATTAGTCCAGGAATGTTGTTAGAAATGGATAAACAAATCAAACCAATCAGGAAAGATTGGTGGAAGCTAATAATAGATAGAAAAGCTAAGTAAATGTCAACCGTACTCTAATACAATTCTTGGCTAAGAGAAGAAAAGTTTCATAATGTAAGGGATGTATTCCAAACCAGCTCTTGGATATTAAGGACTCTTCAAAATTCTCGAAGAAGGATGTTACATCTGAATCTAATGAATAGTATTTTCCGTGATTGTTTGGACAAATCGGTGTTGGTATTCCTTGATGACACCCTTATTTATTCCAAAACGAGGATGAGTATCTTCAGCATCTTGGGTGGTTCTTCAACAATAGAGAGAACATAAACTTTAAGGAAAAAAAAAAATTATTAATTAACAAAATGCTTTTTCTTTCAGATAGAGGTACAGCACTAGGGGCATATAATAATAGCTAAAGGAATAGCAGTGGGTTCCACAAGACAAAAGCTATAGTAGAACGGCTAGTATCGAAAATGGGCATGAGGTTAGAAGTTTCATGGGATTGGCTGGATATTACTTGAAGGTTTGTAAGAAATTTCTCTAGGATCGCCACCCCATTACCTCTCTTCAAAAAAAAAAAAAAAGAAAAAGATTCGAATGGACAGAGAAATGTCATGAAGCATTAAATACATTGAAGGAGAAAAGAACGACTGCAACAATTTTGGTAGTAATAGACCCTAATGGTCATTTGTAGTCATAACGAACGCGATTGGTGAAGGATTGGGTGGAGTATCAATGCGGGATGGGAAGGTAGTGGCTTATGAATTTTGGAAGTTGAAGCAGTATGAATAGAATTATGCATCTTACAATTTGGAGTTAGCAACTACTGTGCATACCCTGCAAAAGTGACGATATTACTTGTTAGGGAAGAGTTTTGAACTCAAATCAGATCGTCGAGGTTTAAAGTTTATATTCACTTAGGCCATCCGGGGGTAACTGAAATGTTGGCTGATGTTAAACCTTTATATTTTGGAAGGGAATGAAAAAGGATGCAAACAGATTAGTTGCAAAATATTTTGAATGTCAGAAGGTTAAGGTGGAGCACTAGCGCTCGGCAGAAATGATACAATCTCATAGTGTGTTGTACCCCAAAATTAAAATTTTTGCTACACTTAGACATTTGGAAGAAATGAGTAAAAGTCTTGTAAAATCTGTCAAAAAGGTCAAAATTTGGGAGTGCATGTCTTGCATGAGGGGTAAAACTGTGAAATTTCCAAAATCTGATGATCTAGTCTGCTCAGAGCGACCAAGTCTACAAAACCCAAATCTCAGTTTTTCATCCCTACTTTTTAGGAAAATTGCTATTTTTAGAAATTTCTAAAAATAGTAAGTTTTTTTGGGTTTTTTTTGGTTTCTTTCGAAATGGTTACTAGCAAAATTTTCTAAAAATAGAAAATTTCTAAAAATAGGATGTTTGTCCACTAGGGTCCAAACTGATTTTGATTGGCTCAAAATACTTCCATGTTAGGCTTGTGCAGTCAGAATCTCAAAAAGATCAGTTTTTCCCTAGTGGGTCTATTCTGTTTTTTCAGAAGCATTTCAGGGGCTACGAAGTCATCAATGGAGGTCAGTCAGCTGCTAGGCATCAAATTCAACACTCAAGCACTGAACACAAGGTGAGTTGATGAACATGCACGATGAATGAAGAAAGAAAGTGAAAATTGTAGAATTTTGACTAAGTCTGCCAGACATGGGCACCCCAGGAGGAGATAGGCGCCCATCTTTTTAGGGCATCAAAAGGTGGAATTAGGGTTTGAGCTCACAAGCAAAGTTGTTTAGAGTCCTCTCAGCTCTGCAGCAAGTCCGGCAGTGCAGTCATCGGATCATCCAGTCACCCAGTATTCGAGATCGAACAGGGAAGTTCGGATCATCCAGTCACCCAATATTCGAGATCGAACAAGGAAGTTTCAAACAGAAGACGGAATGAAAATCATGAAAATGTTTGAAAAGTTTCTAAGTTTGGGAACTTTCAGTGCCCCTGGTGCCCAGGGGCACCCAGCTTGATTTCTCCTCAGCTCTGTAACAAGCCCAGCCATCAGTCAATCCAGCGCCTAGAACTCCAAATCTAACGAGATCATCTGAAGAAGAGCAAAGGTGAAGAAAATGAAAAAAATTCTAAGTCTGGTAAACATGGGCTCCCCTGGTGAAGAAGGGCACCCAAACTTTTGAGGTCTAAGATGATAGAATTTTCCAACACAGCCTCCAAGATCTTGTCTGATTCAATTAAGCTATCCAACGAATCAGTCAGCTAGTCAATTCGATCAACGTAGCTCCCAGAATCAGAATTTCATCAGAAAATCAAAGGGAAATGAACTTGAAAATCATGCAAAAATGGCTAACACTGTGAAAGTTCAGAGCCCTTGGAGGAAATAGGCTCCCATGAATTTGAAGGTCAAAATGAAGTTTTTAGCCAGAAGTGCCTCCAGGGTGATCTTCTCAGAATCAGTCGAGCTTCGCGATGAATCATCCAACTCCTCCATCAAATAAATCTGGAAGCCGGAGATCAGGATCAAAGCAAGGGTTCAAAATTGTGAAAAGTTAAAAACCCCAGAAAATGGTTGAGTCTAAGAGAAGTTGACGCCCCAAGCCAAGAAGGGCGCCCAACTTGTCATAACTTAGTCAATTTTCCAAAATTTCAAAATTGCAAGTTGAAGTGAATGTCCAAGTTCGATGCATGAGAAGGTTTTAGGGTTTGCATGGATAAAAACAAAAGAAAGCAGAGCTACTTCAAACCCTAAGTCTATTTAAGATGTCTCTTCAATGCAATTTTCATCATTATTGCAGGTGGCGTCCCAAGGAGAAGAGTGGAGCAGCAACTTTGAGGATTTATTTCAAAACTCAAGAACTCAAGGTTGCTGATTTTCATGAATAATTTTCAGACCAGCAACATAAGATCTTGTTTTTTCATGCTTTTTCATCCAAAAGATCAAATTTTTGAAGGAGAAGGTCAAAGATTTTTAATTTTCAGCCATCTGGGTCTTTTCATCTCATTCTTCTGAAGAATTTTGGAGAAATTCATCAAGTTGCAGCAGCGACTTTTTATTTGCATGTCAGTGAAATCTTCAGGGTTTTCAATTTTTGATCATCTAGGTCCTCTCAAAACAATATTCTAAAGAAAACCCATATCACAGCTTTTTTCAAGAAAATTTCAAATTCTAGGGTTGGCTGCTTTTTCAATCAGACCTCGGTATTTTTCAAAACTAATCAACTGGGTTCATGCCAAATTGTCTTTTAAACAAAACCCAGGTGCCAACTTTTTCGGTGAAAAACTGAAGAAATTAGGGTTTGCTGCTTTTTCAGTCTAAATTCAAAATTTTCAAAATCGGACAATCTGGGTTGTCTTGTAACGAAATTCTGAACAAAACCCATATCTCAAAAAAAATTCGGGAAAATTGTCCGTTTGAAGAAGAAAACCAGCAAGCTAAATTTAGAAAGTTGTGCAAAACTTGTCTAAATATAGTCGAGTTTACTGTCAAAATTCAAGCTTCTCAACATGCAGTACTCTCCCATGGGATTCAGAACCAAGTCAATATTGTATCTCGCAGCCGCAAGCCTGACGATGTTGAGAAGTGCTTTTCAAATGACACCATGGACAGAAAACTTCATCATCTCAGCTGAAGAACGTGAAAAGGTGTGATATGAGCAAAAGGATAAGTGTTGGAAAAGAGTTGTACAAAATTCTTCCATTCAAAAATCAAGAGAAGTGTCAAAAGCATAAAGTTGCAGAGCCGCCAAGTTATCAATTAATGAGTCATCTTTTGGGGTAGCAATGTTGTTCAAGAATAAGAACTCATAAAGCAGCTGAAGAAGTGAAAGATTCTCTAAGTTTGATCGCAGAAGGCAAGGAGATCTTGGAAAAGCGGAACTTTGCTATTTATAGTATCGATACACCTAATAGAGATATTGTTTCCAGCTTTTTGGCGGATGTGGTCAAACTTTAAAGCAGCAATCTTCTAGAAGCTTTCCTTTCGCTTTCTTTCTATTCCTAGCTTGTCCTTATCCATTCTTTATGAATGAGAAAGAAAGCAAATCATAATAGTTGGCACTTCCTGTTTTCATGCTTTCTTAGGTTAGATAAATGTTATCTTCTTTTAGATTTAGAAATAAAGCTTGCTTGCTAAGCAAGCCCTAGTTGTAAAAGCAAGGAGATTTTAGGGTTCCCTACTGCTCTGCTTAGTCTATAAATAAGAGTAGTCTTGATCATTTATTCTGGAGCCATGCTAGTGATAACAAAACGCTGAGCCTATAGTGCCTTCTATTTGTTATTCAAGTGTTGTTCAATTGTTTTATGATAGCGAATTGTTGAGTCTCTTTTAGCCAACAAGTAGTTATTGTAATTGCTGTCCCTTTTGTGTAAGAACAAGTTTGCATTTCTCTTTAGCTGCAAGTTCTTGTTCCATGCATGTGTTAGAATAATCTTTTATTCCAGAAGTTTGAGAAATAAAATCATGAGCCTCCTTTGCCTTGGTATAATGTCTCAGATTTTTGTTTATTGTGTTAGGCTTTTGTGAACTTAATTTCAGCCTACATTGAAGTGTGTAGATGTATGTTGAGAAAGAGTTCTCTTAAGCCTTTGTCAGAGAATCAAACTTTGTTCATTTCTAATTCTCTTGCTCTGCGTATTACTTGAGATATTAGAAACGTCTTTAGCTTAAGTTAGTCGTAGTTGGAATTCTTAAATCAGAAAATCTCAACTACGGCGTTTGTGTTTTATGAACCTTGTGCTCTTAGCTGAACAAAAGGATAGGCGAATTAGTTTTAATTTACTTTCTTTCATACCATTAGCAAGAGGGAGCTTCCTCTCCTAATTTGAAGAGCAATTTATCTATGCATAGCAGTCCGTTTCAAATCCGCATTCCAAAGGTGCGAATTTAAACACCAACACAGTGTACCAGATTGGAAATGGAAAATCGTCAGTATGGATTTGGTTTAGGGTTTACCGATGACGAAGAGCAAACATAATGCTATTTTGGCAGTAGTGGATAGACTCCACCGGATGTACCGTGCTCACTGCTGATTTTATTTCACTTCGTTTAAAGGTCTGATTTTTGGTTTGTAATCTGCTTTCTTGTTTTTGGTGTTTTTGTGGTTTGATGCCAAATGATTTTAATAAATTTCTTACAACCATATGCATATAAAAATTCAAATTAAACTAACTTATAAAAGATAATGCAAAGGAACTCAATACACTAGTTAAGAGACCTTCATTCACAAAGAGTGCTAAAATTACATTCCTCTTACATGCTTTTGGAATGAGACATCTTTTACAACTAATGACAAACTTGCAGCCAAGAATGCACTGTGAACAGTGCTTGCTACAGTACCCGCGCCCATGAAATTGCTCATACAAATTTAAATACAAGTTTCTCCTACCAATTTTTTGATGGAATGTCTTCTATTGACAGGGGCGCCCACTTTAGGAGAGAAAACAGCCACAAAGGGAAGGCGTTTTTCTTACTTGGTGATGATGAAACCCTTACTTGATGGCGGCTGGCTGTAGGTGGTCAAAATCAGCATCCAACAAACTTCAAAAGCAAGCCACGACCTCAAAAACGTGAATGGAACCTCTAGCAGCAATTTCCCTTGCAATGGATGACTTCTAACACTTGAAAACAGCAAGATATGGCTCCCACGAATCAAGCAAAACTCAGATCTGCACTTTAGGGTGGTCTTTCACACCTTCAAGATGCGTAAAATCCTAACTACAAGCCCCAAACCAGGCTTACCCACTGCAGAAATCAGGAAACCCTAGTTTCCTTCTCTCCCAAACTCCACACTTCCAAACTTCAATCAGCAAATATCATCAAGCATAAGGGGGTCGAACTTCTCTTCTTCCTTTTATAATTTCTCATTGAAAACACTATTCATTAAAATGGCACTATTCACTTAAGTTGTTTCTTTTTTCACTTTATCAATGAATAGTAACTGAAAAATAGAATTCAACCCCTTGAACTAATAGGCACATGGCCCCCAAAGTCTGGAAAGGTGAAACGATGATGAAGATCAATATTTCAAGCTCCCGTAACACGCCAAACGCGCAATTCCACCATGTCACCAAACTCCAGATACCAAATAAGCAAATTTCCGACCAGGTGCCCGGACAGGTGACCCTCTACCAGAACCCTTAGCCTACGAGGATCGACATAATAGGCTAATCCACCACTGATGCTCGCGAAATAGAAGGGGACATTACAGTCCGCCCTCCCTGAAATTGCTTGTCCCCAAGCAATCATTACTGCAAAGAAACCTCACTCCTCGGAAGGCCTGAAAGAAGAACTGTGGAATGTCCCATGCATCGTTAACTGCCTCCTGACACGCCAGCATAAACACCACTACGCAAAATATCCCTGGGTCCCAAACCCAGAATGGAAGTCTGCCATGTTTGATAACCTCTAACTTCTGCTGCGCAACTCTGATCACAACTTCACCACGCTGAAAATGGTGAAGCAACCTGTCGGAACCCAACCAGATTGCGGTGCCAGAACTGTCACCACCCGATCCCAATACAACCTGAAGTCACATCCATCTGTCATGAAGAGATAAAAATATCTAGAAACTTCCGCAACACAATATCTCTCTACAGCCTCTCCAAAACACCCATGGAAGTGATAGCTAATAAACCCATCATGTCCGCTGACACTGTAATCACCTTGTAACCATGTATCCGTGTGAAATCCCTGTGGCATTATTATTAGAGTAACAAACCCTGTCGGATACCTATCAGCATGATGGACAATAGACTGTTGTCCCTGCCAGTAATCCCCCATAAGCAACTGAATCGGGTACTGGTTGCCTTTAGTCCCATCTTTTGAAGATGGTAACTCTGGACATAATAAGGAGTTACTCCCCTTGAGCGCACCAATAGAATCACCCTGTGCCCAATAACAGTGCATCGAATACAAATCATGTACAAGTGGATCAAAATCAAAACTATAAGCACTCCTCACTGTGTACACACTATTAAACTCCTTTGTGAGCCTTGTTTGGAATCCCGATGCACTAGGACGATCCAAAACTCTGCGACTATCACCCAACCTGAAACTAGTATCAGGAGTATGATCGGCTTCTAGCTCGAAGAGTGGATTTCCATAGATCAAACCACCATCAAACTCAATTGAGGGATTATTCACAAACTGCGCAATCACTCCATGCTGGTCTGAACCATCCAACTCTGAGTCCCTGGGATTGTGCTCCTGAATTGGCTCAGCAAACTGCCAACCATAATCAACTGTATGGGGTATAAAAACTGATTTGCTTCTAGGAGAGGGAAACAAATCGACATAAGAACCAATCACCCCACTTGATGTTGCTCTGCATATCTCCTGTGAAGTGGATGTAGTACTATCGTGAGTTGACATATAACTCCCTGGGTGAGTCAACCGCCAAGTCACAAGAGCTATCTTTAACCTGTTCCACATCACCTGTCATGGGACTAAACTCAAGAGGACCAGGTGCAACACATGGTTCTCCGCAACTCTCCACTAACGCTCTCATCCCATCTGTAGCAATAGCACCCGAAACTGTGAAGGATGTAGTAACCACATCATCAGCCTGCTCGCATCCACAATCCGTGGAGATATGTCCTTCACCAACAGCTGCCATGGAAACCTGAACTATATCAGAAGGGGGGAATGACTGTGCCAATCCCGATACCACGGTGAGCTCCTCAACCCGTGACTGTGACTCTTGAAGGGCCAATTGAGTGCTCTTCAAAGAATCCATAGTCATCTCAAGCTCATAAGTGAGCTCATCAAACTCTTCTTCCTTCCCCTTCAATGCTTTGTGACAAATGCAACCCCACTCGAGAAGGAAATCTCTGTCCGCAAGAAGCTGTAGGTAATGTTGTTTCATAATTCCAACTGCCTCTCGAAGTGCGTGAAACTCTGCAGAGGAGAGACTAATTTCATAGTACCCATCTATCATAGGAGTGCCCCCACCTAAAGTAGCCAACATCTGACGAGCAGCATCAAAATGTTCTATGGCTGTGGCAATCATATTGTCATTGACGTTAAGTTGTCCTATCACATGATGAGGACCTTGGAACTCATCACTCCTATATGTGTTCTCTAATTTTGAAGCTGCACTATGATATGAAGCCGAATCATCATCGCTCCCCAACTGATAAGCAGTCTCGTGTGTGCTATCAACTTCACACACCATTTCAACAGGGGTACTACGGCTATGTACCTTGTAGGATGGCTCAACCGATATTGTTGAAGCTGTCATTTGGTCGGTGTCCTCGCACTCTTCCTCTTCCAAGGTATCTGCACCTCCACCTAACTCACAATCTCGGAATTCATTGCCCCTGATTAACCTTTCTGATTGGTTTCGTACGGTCTGATATGAAAAATCAGACTTACTGTGGCCTGATCCGACATCATGAATTGCATTATTAGTACCCGAATCTCGAGTACCAACGTGTGACAACTCTGTAGAAACATCACTTCCTGGTGTAATCATTTTCCTCTCATGTTGATGCCCAGTTTCATCACTGCTGTCACGAAGATCAAGGCTGTTATGGGTGCTGGTAACAACTTCTTGAATGCTGTGAATATCATTCAAGATTCTCTCAACATTGATCGTAACTCCACCATACCAGAAGTGGTGAAGTAATGCACTGGGACCCATCCAAACGACAGTGCTAACTCTGTCTCCACCTGGATCCCAATATAAACTGAACTCATGTCCATCCATCATGAGGAGGTAAGGATAACTGACAGCATCTGCTACGTAACATCTCTCTATAACCTCCGCTAAACTCTCATGGATGTGATATCCACCTGTGCCATCAAGCCTGTTGACATTATAATCCCTCTGTAACCCTGTGTCCACCAGTAGTCTCTGAAACAAAGAAGCAACAAACCTTGTTGGATACACATCAGCCTGATGGAAGACTAAATACTGATCCTGCAAGCACTCACCCGCCAACAACTGAGTCGGGTATCTGCAACCACTGGTTCCATCTACTGAAGATGGTAACTCTCCATCCAAGAAGGGATGGTATACGTCCTGCACCAATCCACACTGACACGCCAACAAATCCTCTGTATGTGGACTAGAAGAGAAGTGTTGAACACTCCTCACAATGCTCGCCTCAGTAAATTCCACTGTGGACCCTGTCTGAAGTCCCGATCCACAATCAATGCTCATCTCAAGACTCGGTTCAAGAGGGTGAACATCATCTATCTCGAAGAGTGGGTTATCATATGTCCAAGAAGCATCTATCTCAAACAACGGATTGTCGATCATCTCGCACTCCATCTCCTGATCCGCCTCCTGCTCTTCATCCCAATCTGCACTATAGTACGAGGTTGAGTCCACCTCATTCACATCATGATCAGCAGCATCATGTATGCTATCATCAACGCACACATCATCATCTAAAGCACTGCTGCTATATGTCTCATAGGATGTCTCAAAAGACGATGTAGAATCCACACGAGTCAATGGTTGATCAATTTTATCATCCTTTTCCACCAAAGGATCCTGTAAATCTGGCCTGCTTGAATCCTGAATTGACAATTCTGCACATACTCTGAGTTTGCACCTTCAAATTGGTCAAAAGTTTCATCAGCCATTTCTGATACACAAGATGTAGGGAGCTCAAAACCCTCATTGGTTTCATATGGACCCCTTTCTTCATGTGCATCTCTCTCAACATGATCATCCTGTAACCTTACAACATCTTGTTCAGGACCCTCACCCTCGTGTTCTGACTCTTCTTCTTTTTCAAGAGGACTCAAGTGCTTTTCCTCTACAGCTGCCTTAGAAATTTCAACTCCATCATCCATGGGTAGATCTTCTAAGGTCTGATTTTTGCTCACCAATGGATCAGCTGTATGCTGGTCGTTAACTGCTAAGAATTCATTGTACAGGCTCCTAGATACTGTAGTGACCTCTTGTTTCTTCCCCTCTTCGTTCCGTGATGTAGACCTTTTAAACATGGAAGCTATATGCCGTGCTACTCTATCTAGTTTTGCAGGGTCCGTTTTCTTTGGTTCTGAATCCTCATAGGGAACCCACATTATTCTGTGTGCCTTGCCCTTAGGTCTCAAGGGACAATCATGGTTTAAATCGTACGGCTCTCTGCAATAAGAACACAACTTCTTCATCCCGTTCCGACTTTCATCCAACCTTTTCAATCTTTGTTTAAGCTTCACTATGTTCCTGTCCCACTGCTTCTGGGAAGTGGCCATGTTCACTGAAACCTCCGAACTGCAGTTGAAACCTACCCAACAGGATGGCAGGAAACCGCTCTGATACCACTGTGATGTACCGTGCTCACTGCTGATTTTATTTCACTTCGTTTAAAGGTCTGATTTTTGGTTTGTAATCTGCTTTCTTGTTTTTGGTGTTTTTGTGGTTTGATGCCAAATGATTTTAATAAATTTCTTACAACCATATGCATATAAAAATTCAAATTAAAGTAACTTATAAAAGATAATGCAAAGGAACTCAATACACTAGTTAAGAGACCTTCATTCACAAAGAGTGCTAAAATTACATTCCTCTTACATGCTTTTGGAATGAGACATCTTTTACAACTAATGACAAACTTGCAGCCAAGAATGCACTGTGAACAGTGCTTGCTACAGTACCCGCGCCCATGAAATTACTCATACAAATTTAAATACAAGTTTCTCCTACCAATTTTTTGATGGAATGTCTTCTATTGACAGGGGCGCCCACTTTAGGAGAGAAAACAGCCACAAAGGGAAGGCGTTTTTCTTACTTGGTGATGATGAAACCCTTACTTGATGGCGGCTGGCTGTAGGTGGTCAAAATCAGCATCCAACAATCTTCAAAAGCAAGCCACGACCTCAAAAACGTGAATGGAACCTCTAGCAGCAATTTCCCTTGCAATGGATGACTTCTAACACTTGAAAACAGCAAGATATGGCTCCCACGAATCAAGCAAAACTCAGATCTGCACTTTAGGGTGGTCTTTCACACCTTCAAGATGCGTAAAATCCTAACTACAAGCCCCAAACCAGGCTTACCCACTGCAGAAATCAGGAAACCCTAGTTTCCTTCTCTCCCAAACTCCACACTTCCAAACTTCAATCAGCAAAATATCATCAAGCATAAGGGGGTCGAACTTCTCTTCTTCCTTTTATAATTTCTCATTGAAAACACTATTCATTAAAATGGCACTATTCACTTAAGTTGTTTCTTTTTTCACTTTATCAATGAATAGTAACTGAAAAATATTAAGTGACCCCATGAACTAATAGGCACATGGCCCCCAAAGTCTGGAAAGGTGAAACGATGATGAAGATCAATATTTCAAGCTCCCGTAACACGCCAAACGCGCAATTCCACCATGTCACCAAACTCCAGATACCAAATAAGCAAATTTCCGACCAGGTGCCCGGACAGGTGACCCTCTAACCAGAACCCTTAGCCTACGAGGGTCGACATAATAGGCTAATCCAAAGACTCGATGCTCGCGAAATAATGGGGACATTACACTCACTAAGGTAGCACATTTTATACCTGAGAATTTAACAGATGGGGCATCTATAATTGCACGAAAGTTTGTACAAGAAATATCTCATCTTCATGGAGTACCAGAAAAAGATCATTTTGAACAGTGATGCCAGAATGACATCCATGTTTTGGCAGACTTTATTCTCTGGTTGGGAACTCAGTTAAATATTAGTACAGCCTATCATCCCGAAATAGATGGTCAAACGGAAAGGGTAAATCAGATTTTAGAAGATTTGCTTAGAATGTACTGTATGGATCAACAATATAAGTGGAAAGAATACTTACCCTTGGTAGAATTTTCTTATAACAATTCATATCAAACCGTTATTAAAATGGCACCTTTTGAAGCACTATACGGCAAGAAGTTCAGAACTCCTATCAATTGGAACAGGATAGAGGATAGGATCATTTTAGGACCCAAAATGCTTCAGGAAATGGAAGAATAGGTTAAGATGATCAGACAAAGGTTGAAGGAAGCCAATGATCGACAAAAGAGCTATGCAGATGCAAAACAAACCCCCAGACAGTTTGTGGTGGGAGAGAAAGTTCTCTTGCGAGTGAAACCGCAGAAAAGTTCTATCAAATTTGGGAAAGCTTCCAAGTTAGCCCCAAGATACGTGGGACCTTTTGAAGTTCTGGAAATTATCAATCTGGTAGCATACAGAATTGCTCTACCACCGGCTTTCGCCAGATTGCAAAATGTGTTTCATGTTTCCTATCTTAAGAAGTATTATGCAAACTTTGATCATATGATTGACTAGAATTCATTGCAGGTGCAAGACTATGGGGTGATCACAATAGAGCCACTCCAAGTGCTCGAGGTACATAAGTTGCGCTTACATAATCGTGAGGTGGTACAATGTAACATCCAGTGGGACTAGTATTCAAAGGAAAATGCCACCTAGGAGGATTATGATAAGATCCTTCAGAAGCTCCCTTATTTGTTTCAAAACAATTAAGACTCTTTATATATAATTCTGATTCTAGACTTGGATTTATAAATAAAAAATCATCGAGGATGATGATTTTTAAGGGGAGGAGTATGTTACATCCCCTCTAACTTATACATGTTTATGACAATGGAATCACGGTCATTATGTTAGTTGCAAGTAACTGCTTTCATGTGAATGTGAAATTGAGGATAAAATAATTGTTTTATTTGTCGTAACTGTAAATGTAAACAAATTTCTTATATATGCGAGTGATTTTATTATTCATGTGAAAATGAATGTGTTCATGAGACTATATTTAAATATATGTGTGTGTATATATATATATATATATATTAACGTTGAGAACGATCTAACCATAATTCTTGTCAGTGGATGCAGGATTGTCCACACCACAAGGGAAAAGGGAATATTATCAAGGAGAGGATGTGGTTAACAAAGGATCAATTTTATCATCAAACCTTGAGTCGGTGTAAGACAGTGAATTGAAGTCATAACTTGGCCATAAGTAATTTAATATAATTATGGATTAAGCAAGTCAATTTAAAATATATATATATATATCAATAATCACCTTTTAAGGAGAGTGCAAATGGTCATTAAATATTAAAATAATAATAATGGTTATAATTTAAATGCCATCGATTTAAATTTGAAAACCTTTGAAAGGTTGGACATCGAAAATCAAATTGATTTGAATTTGGGAGTCGGTGTTTTGGAAGTGAAACTCCTGTCCACTTGCCACCCTCTCATGTTGGAAACGCCCAAGATCATGGGCAGTCGAGGGGTTTCTTGGCCGAGTGTTTTGAGCGGTATATGGAGAGTCTATCGTTTTCTTCTGGAGAATTCTTCATTCTTTTTCTTTGGCAGAGTTCACAGAGTCTGGGCTTGGAATTCGCTTGAGTGCATGCTATGGTATCGGCATTCTTGTTTTTGGCTCATACATTAAGCTGGTTTTGCTCCATTCACAAATCATTCATCTTATTCATCTGTCGCCGTTCATTATCTCACATTCTAATTATTGGAGAACTCTCATTGTAATCGCATTCTTCATTTTTGAACTTACTCCATTATTTTCATCTCTTCTCCATACTCGTTGGCGTCTTCTTTAGTCGTCATTTTGTTTATCAGTTGTGGAAGCTGTGCGTGGTTAAGTACGTAAAATAATCTGCATTTCAAATTCTCATGAGGTGGTGATTTCAGTTCTTGTTTCCGCATCTTCTTCTTCTCTCTTTTCTGAAAGTGTTGGTGGCCTCGTAGCTTGATGTGTTCTTCAGACAAAAGAGTTGGGGTCTTCGAGTTTGAATCTTCTTAATCAAGCAAGTTAATAATTACTTCATGTATGTTTGCAACGATGAATCTATCTTGGTCAAGTGTATAATTACTTCATGTAATTTGAACCTTTCTTTTCTCTTGCAATCAAAAATATCCTAACTATGATTTGCATCTGAATTAGGATTTAGTTAAACTATTTGAAAATTACCTGAAAAACTTGAGCTGTCTGATTAGACCGAATCTTCTCCTCTCTAATTAGAAGCTGGTCTAGGGCATTTCTTTTGCTCACCAAAATCTTTAAAGGATATATAAATGTGAGTCTTAAAAACCTTCAATGCCGTTCTGAACTCTTCTTATATGTTTAAAACTTTGTGGTTAAGATACAACCTTGAACTAAGAAGAAATGACAAACAAACCAGTCATTGTAATTAAAACCTTGAGATAAGTATTATCATGTCGAGCAAGGCTGAGAGTGTTGACGGCACGGGAGTGCCAGTAATATCGACACAGGTGTGCTAGTAATGATAAAAAAAATCCTTGGCCAAGGTATGATGCTAGTTAGGCATTGGTCAGCTATCATGAACCAGATATACTTCTGGTCAGAATGATCCTTCTGGTTAGGAGGTACCTACAGAGGAGGGATCAACCAGTGGTATAGCTTCATGACACCAAGATCAGAATGGGATGATGATAATTTGATCCTTGTTGATTACCCTCGTGAAGGGTCGGATTCTTCAGTTGAAGAAACACAGGAGACCAGTAGGTCTTGGATGGGCGGAAAATCCCTTGATGATATTTCCCTTTCTCTCAATGATAAAGTGGTTCAAGCAATTCAGCATGATGATGATGTCAAATTGTATTCCTTTTTCTCTACCTCATAATTCCAGGTACATGCATTTTTCAATTTAAGATTACTTTCAATGCTGCAATAAATTGTTATTTCCTTTTATTTACTTGTTCATATGTAAAAATCTGCAGTTGATTAGTTAGACAGTTATTTGATTCATTTAGCTGAAATGGAAATTCTGAAAGTTAGTTAATGTTCTTTTGTGATTTCAGTTATTTGAAATCAATTAGTTGTTTCCTTTCAGCTGAAACTGAAAGTTTAAGAGTTAGTTGTGAAATTGAATATGAGGTAATTATTTATAAATTGATTTTCTTTTCCGTTCAAACTGCAAAGGAAACCTAGCATGAAAACAAGTTAGTTAAACTTCGGCTGAAACTGGTAGTTGGTTTACATTTTTAAAACTGTGGAACAAGTAGAGTGTTACATTATGATGCTCATGAACTAATCCTATAGCCCTTTGAAAGGTCATACCGTCGAAGATTCATCATTCTGAGCATTTTCATTGTAACAGTAGATGGTATTACTGCCAAATAGTTGATTTGGTTTAATCGTTAATATTTTCCCCCATTCAACAAGTGGCTTGTAATTCGCCCCCACTAGATAAGTGGCAAGAGCTTTAATAATTACTTTCATTTTTAAATAAACTTTCCCACTGAAAAGTGGATGTGCGATTGTAATTCCCATTGAATAATCGGATGGTTGCTTTTGTAATTCCTACTAAATAAGCAGATGGTTCACCTTTTTGTTTTGCATATGAATCCCACTAGATAAGTGGTTTGGCCGGCTTGCCACCTAATGCTCCCTTTCAACAGTTGATTTCAATTTAGTTGTAATCCTGACACCATATGCTCTCACCTTGCCCATTTTGGGATCTTGGTGACCAGAAAGTGGAAAGGAAGTTGTTATGCCTTTTGCTACAGTTGAGCTAATCCAAATTTCAAAAAAAATTGAGGGTGGTTATTACAATACACGAGGGCCCTTGTCCTAACATATCAATCCATTAGTCTCTACCAACAAGATCTTCCATCTTGAGCTTCCATAGCTCAAAATTATGGCCATTAAAATTCTCAATCTCCATCCTTGAAGCAGTCACCATTGCTTGAACACACTTTGGATTCTCCTATGCAAAGCTCCCACTCAAAAAAGTTATCACAAGGCCAAATGCCCTCCCTTTCATGGATCTTAGTTAAAACCAAGCTCCAATACTAAATGAAAAAATTAATAACAATGCTTGATAAAATTCAACAAGAGATACAATGCTAACAAAATCCCAAACGTAACAGAAAGTAAACAATGGCACACTCAAAGATGAAACAATGGTTTACCATAGGAAACCATTTCAAGAAAAAACCTACTAAAATAACACCACTCAATGTATTAACAAAAAATGATAATACAATGAGATTTCTCCTATGCAAATCCTTCAACACTAGAATATGTTCCTTGGCTAAACTTTTCTGCATTTACAGTGCCATGTGCTTATATTTATAAGCATAACATTTATAAGAAAACACCAAGTGGTTTTAGAAAATAATGTGCCCAAAACCATGGAACAATAACCACCCTCACTCCAATGAAAAAAAAACAAGTTACACCCCTTAAGATAAAAGACAAATCAAGAAGTTACAGCCTCGAGAGAAAAGACAAAAACAAAGCCCTACAATTGATGGATCCTCATAAATAGGAAGATCATGCTTCCTCTAATGTCCCATATTGCAAAGTGTGCTCTCTCATACCCCACCTAGAAGAGGTGAAGTGTAGTCTTCAAGTCTCACTAGGAAGATTATGCAAAGCATACAACACATTCCTAACAGCTAACTCCTTTCAAATGTAGCTACAAAGGTCTTCAATATACTTCATAACCATGTTTTGGCCTTTCTCTAAAATATTGAGAAAAATGTCTTGTTTTTGAAATTCCATAGTGCAATCTTAAACATGTTGCCTTGGTATTGCTAAAAATACTACAATTTGATTTGCTTCTTATTAGGATTTTAAATTGTCCCTTTTAGAGTCCAACACAAAACGTTACAATGTGTAAGGTAAAACCTTTCTTTGAATTCGACAAGGAAGCTCCATTCTAGAGGGTGTAAGAAATGATAATATTCCCTTACACGAAAAAGTAAAATAAACCTTGAACTAGCAAGATTTCTTTGAACATGCAACACAAACAACCTTAAAGTAATACCTATATTTTTGTTCTTAAGATAGGACAAAAGGCTATTCAACACTTCTACACAAAACAAAAGGTTTTATGACTTTGGCCTAATACAAAAAACCTAAACAATTAGCAAACAATCATTCTTTTCAGCTAAAAGTAGAAATTGAAAAGCATGAGTACAACAAAAACATGAAATTGGATTCAACACACACAAGACAATATGAATCAAATAAGGAGATTTGCATGCAAAGATACAAACGATTAGGGCACAAGGCTATTCAGCATTTCTAAATAGGACAAGTTTTTATGATTTTGGCCTAACATGAAAAACCCAAACAATTAGCAAACACTCACTCATTTTCAACTTAAAGAAAAAACTAAAAAGCATGAATAGAACACAAAGATGGAATTGATTCAACACACACACACAAGACAATATGAATCAAATTAGGAGATTTGCATACAAAGCTACAAAACCCAAGTTAATACCTACTCCAATACAAAACCTATAAAAACCATTAAGCAATATTCAACTCATAAGATCACAATACACAGTATCACATAAGAAAGCTTGGAACAACAATTTTAGTAGCAAGTAGGCATACCAATGACTATTCCATCCCCTAAATCTAAGTTCTTAGAGCACTTATTTGTAACTTTTTACAATGATTTTGCATGATAAATAAATAAAAGCAACTATAATTCCTATCCTAAGAATAGTTTGATTGCAATTCAAGCAAGCTTTAAATACAAATTTGTCCCAAATACATCAACTAAAATTAGAAATCTTCAAATCATTTTTGATAAGAACATATATCCCTATAAATAGACCTAGAACATAGTTCCCATACATCAAACTCAACAAACCCCAAATTTTCAACTAAACAAAACTCAGCAGCTTCAAAAATACTTAAATTCCTTAAAAAATATAAATTTTATCCAAAATAGGCAGGGTTTCGATCTACATTATAGGTAGGATTTTGATTAAAACGATGACTCTATAAAACGTCTATAAATCACAACTCTATCAAATGTCTATAAGTCGCAAGAGTTTGTAGAACTATAAATCTATTAAGTGAAGTTTGCAAAAATAGTCACAATTTACAACCACAAAAAACAAAAAATAGTTAAAAGTCGTGAGAGTATGATGGGAAGTTTGCAAATCACATGAGTGTATATTTGCATGCAAGGTCACACACAACCCAAGTTTTTTCAGCATTTTAGAGACGTTTTTGTATGGCACTGACCAAGTGATGAGTTCCAAGTCAAATAACTTGATTTCTAAATTCAATCATGAGTGCTCGCCAAGTTTATGAGTACTTGATATGTATGTCAACTATGATCTAGAAGGCCATATAAAAATAGGACATCTCTAAATAGAACTTTAAGAAGATCATCTTGAAATGTCTCCCAAAAATAGCAACACCAAAAAAATGTGGCTAAAAGTAGTAGACTAAAAATAACCAATCTGATAGTTGGTTCTTTGTAGTGATTTCAATCTTCAATCAAGCTTCCTCATTTTGACCATGGCAGATCCTCTTAAGAAAGTTGAAACTAGCAACTCCCCAAACCATCTTGGTGACTTGAATCTGAAAAACCTAGACATCAAAGATGATACCTTGATAGTCCAACCTTAGTCCTTGGTTGATAAACTTCACATGATCACTATTATCAAATCATCTGACCATCCACCTTGAAACACTTTGAATGAAAAGTGAAGGAAATGACATAATTTCAATAGTTGACTTCCAACCTTCATTACTTTATGTCAAAATTATGAGCATGGTGTTATGAAACTCTACCAAAGATGTTGGAAGAATGGATACAAGTGTTGATCCTTGGAAACCTGTGAAAAAGCTTGCAAATAAAGAACTATCTACCTATCTACTAGAATTTTTCAATGGTGTCATTATGTGTTTTGAAGGTGAAACTTGGCTTCTTCCATGCAAAAGTATGTTCCTTGAGTCCATGTGCACTTTTTTATTCTAATTTGAAGTTTATTTATTACTTATGTGAAAAAGTGCATGTTTTTTCAGTTATGAGCATTTTTTTATATTTTAAAATTGACATTTAAGTCATGAACCACATTCCTCATCACTTATGCACCTTTTTGACACATTTTCTCTCATTTAAGCAATTCTCTCTCTCTAGGTGCACCTTTTGGACCCATTTGCACTTTTCTAAAGTGACTCTCACTAGGCACACTTTTTGGGGTTTTGGTGCAATTTTCCGAATTTTTCACTTTAAAACATGTAATCTCCCCAATGAAGCATGTGCTTTCTCACTTATGCACATTTTTTCAGATTTTAAACTTGGTATTTACATCCTTTCTCACTTATAGAACTTCTGGACCAAAAGGTTCACTTTTTGTTCTAATTTGTTGTTGACATTGGACAACTTATGCACTTTTCTCTTAAAGTTCACTTTTTGATCTAATTTGGAGTTGGCTTGCTATAACCCTTCCACTTTTCACTTAAGTAACCAATAGCACACCTTTTGACCTACTAGGACCCTTTTCACACTCAAAACTGCCCATTTTGACTTATTGAGCACTTATTCCTTTGAAATTCGGTCAAAAGTGACCGTTTTCCTCATGAACATGTGGTTGGACAACTTATGCACCTTTTTAAATTACTTGATGTCTCAAAAATTGTCTAAGCTCACTCTAGAAGCCTTGAT
Source organism: Sequoia sempervirens (assembly GCA_007258455.2). Classification (NCBI taxonomy): domain Eukaryota; kingdom Viridiplantae; phylum Streptophyta; class Pinopsida; order Cupressales; family Cupressaceae; genus Sequoia; species Sequoia sempervirens. The sequence continues at coordinate 8,970,457 of VDFB02000003.1, forward strand.
GTATCACTTCCATGCTTTGGACCACTTTCATCTTTACTTCATTTCCCAAGTCCAAATCTTTTCCATGTCTCATGCGTTGGAAAACTCCTTCCATTGCTCCTTGCAAGTACACTGATTTAAAACAATGAGAACAAGCTTCATGACTAAGGGAAACAAAGACTCGTCTAATGGCTCAAAACATAAGGAGGATCAAGATATTGACCTAAAAGATGAACCAATATAAAAAGTTCCATGTAGTACAATACTTCTCCCACTTATATCAAGTTGATAGAATTTTCATCTGTGAAAATGCTAGCATTTTAATTTACACCTCTCGATGCAACACAAAACAAAACACTATATGAGCATAAAGCTCCCTTCAAATAGAAAGAGGAATCTCCCTTTGTAGAAAAAGTGAAGGAAATAGTATTTCCTTATCAAAAAAATTAAAGACTACAACCTAGAACTATCAAGGATTTCTCTAAACACGTGGTGATACAAACTAAAAGAAAACCTATCTTTTTGTTCTCAAGGCTAGGACATAAGGCAAATCAGAACTTCTACAATAGGCAAGAGGGTTACGATTTTGATTAAAATAGACCTAAACAATATGCAAATTCTTACACCCTTCAGCTAAAAACTGAAACTAAAAGTTGCAAGTACACACAAGGATTGAATTTGTAATATTCCCCCTTAATTTTTTCTGATTTTTTACCAACACAAACACCACTGTTAGCGTTAGCTCCAAATGTAAACCAGCTTGTAAAGTAACCCTCCACCTTTTGATCACCAAGATCCCAATGTGGGCAACGTGAGAGCATACAGTGCCAAGGATCGTTAGCAACTGGAAATTGAAATTACAATGCTTGCTAGGTGGCTAGCCAACCACGAAATGAAAAGTAAATGTTGGAATACAAAGTAAGCGGATAACCGACCATGAGTTCAACCACTTATTTAGCAGGAGCAATTATTACAAAATATAAGGTGGCAAGCCAACCATTTAGTCCTCACTACCACTTGTTCAGTGGGGGGAATTTATTAACTTAATGTGCTGGAAATAAAATGCTTCAACCACTTATCCAGTGGAAGCTAAATATAGAAAGAAATTGCAGCAAATAAATAATTGACTGTTAGTACTACTAACTAGCCTTACAATGAATGAATTTCAGCTGCAAAAAATATTAGAAATTTAGAACGAGAGCCAAACGTAACCAATGAATTAGGGATACTATCCATAACTTTATACAATGTATACAATCAGATTTTAGCCTCATATAATCAGAAATCCACAATTAATTCAAGTCTGATTAGAAACAGTAAAACACAGAAATCAGACCAGCAAGTAAGAATTTCACCAAAATGGACGTAGCTCTTCACATACAGCCCGGAGAGACTTCGTTCAGCAGTCAATAGAAGCCTCTAGTCATGGCATCCACTCTCCAACAGGAAATTCATTCCAAAAACAGCAGCAAACAGTCGGCACAAATCCCAATGCAAGCTTGAAATGGTACGGCCCCCTCAAGGAGGTCGACTAATCCAACTCTTAGTAATTAAATCTGCAAATTGGTGAGATGAGGCACCTTCCACAATTGCACAACCGACACCAATACCCAGAACCAAATAAATTATGCAGTTGAAGCTACGAACAGAAATGTGCTTTAGCTAGAACTTTCAAGTTCCAACAATGATATAAACAAATTATAAACCAGTGATCTGCCTATTATAATCAGAAATAAAAAATTATACAATAGCAATCTGCTATCACCATCACAATTAAGCTCAATCCACACTCCTGAATGAAGTATGGTCTTCAGTCACCATCTAGGAAGCCATAGTTTCAGGCCCAAAGAATGGTATTGTTGGCGTAACAACTAGCACCTCTGGAGTAAGAGTTGGTACGGATAGCTATGCACACTACACAATGAGTGCTCTTCAAATTAGGAGGGGAAGCTCCCTCATTGTGCTTCACAAAAGTGCTTTGAAAAGGAAAGTAAACTAAACTATCTCCTATCTTTTTGTCTCAGCTGTAAGAGGTACAAGGCTTTCTCGAAAACTATATACGTTGCAGCTAAGTATTTTCTGGTTTCGCAGATCACTAACTACAACTAGGCTAATTACTTAAAATCTATCCAGTTTCCTCAAGAAAACAGAGCATGAGGAAATGGAGCAAGGATGACTATCTGACGATAAACAAGTATAGATTCTCAACTTGAAGGCAAGGTGGCACATCTATCAGCTCAATCTAAACAAGTTTATTGGAAACAACAATATACGATAAACTAAGTACGATTCTCAACTTGAAGGCAAGGTGGCACATCTATCACTCAATCTGAATAAGTTTATTATTCACACACATCACACGATAACCAAGTACGATTCTCAACTTGAAGGCAAGGTGGCACATCTATCAACTCAATCTGACAAGTTTATTGAACACAAAACAGATTTGATCTAACTAAGGAAAGAATTCACCATTATAATTGCATGAAACCCAAGTGGCATAACAATTCATCATAATAGCAAAACCTAAGTTACCGGTTTGGTTTTGTTCGGGTTCGGTTCGAGAACCCGGTTCACCGGTTCGGGAAAAAAAAAATTTGGGTTTGGGTTCGTTTTGGGTTTGGTAATACAAAAACATATAAAAATCAGAAATATATACATATTTGCAGCAGTATTTAAGTTCAGAATACACCACCATATTAATAGTCAAATAACATAGCAAAAATACACCACCACTTTATACTCAAAAGTCAAATGTCATGATATAGAATTATAAATTAAAGTTCAAACTTCAAACATAAAAATGTCAAGTGTTTACAATGTCAATCTGAATCATATGGGTCATCAAAAAAAGCAGCATCATTAGCAACATTAGATGCTACATTTTGTGTAGAACCACAAAGAGCATTAGTGGCACTCGCACAAGCACTGCCACTAGCACCGACACTAGCACTGACACTACCACTCTCATGCTCAGTAGTTGCTTCAGGCTGATAGTCATCATCAATATCAAGTGCAGCTAAGTGACTTGTGGAAGCATCCAAGTCAAGCTGCTCTGGCTCAATATCCCACCTCCTTGTGTCTCCTTCTTTGTAGGAACTATGTTTGTGTGTAAGGAGGCGCAAGTTTGAATGCACATACACCAAGTCCTCAGCCTTTTTTGAATGTAGCCTATTGTGTTTTATTGAGTGGATGAAGGAGTATGTGCTCCAATTCCTCTCAAAAGAGGATGAACTAGCAACCTATTAAGACCAAATTAAATTAATAAATAGTTAAGAGTTACAAAAATTAACTAAACAAAATTATTAATTAAAATTAAAATTACAAATATAAATTATAAAACTTACTTGGGATAAAACTTTTATTGCAATAGGTTGGAGGTGCATGTATTCTTGCCCATGGAAGTACCACCAACTATGAGCAGCCACCCTACACTTGTCTCGAAGAGCATCCATATTCTGATCAACACTCCCAGAGCATGCAAAAGCCATAAACTCAGCCCTCACTCGATCACGTTGGTCACGATCACTGAAGATTCTACGAATTGCTGCCTTGTACCCTTGGGCCACTTCACCATCCCTATATGGAGCAACTCTTGATGAAGTAGAAAGTATCTCAGGGCTATAATATTTGGGACTCAATGCAAAAGCGAGAAGATGCAAGGGAGTGGTCATTTTGTTCCATCTATCAACCATGATTTCCTGTAGCTCTTTGAAGAATTTTTCTTCAGGATCTTCCTCTTTTGCATTGATGATGGATCTCATCTTCTCAATCATTGAGTCGATACCATCATATACTTCGCCCAAACAAGGTCTATCCAAGTCAGTGTAACGGATCATGCTCAGTATGGGCTCGAAACTGACGAGATACTCAACACGATCCCACCAACCATCATCTAGGATCCTTTGCTTGATCCTATTTTCCCTTTCATTGCTAGATTGCCTCCATACAACCCAATTAGGGCTGATTACCATGGCACATAGTGCCTCACGAACCTTTATAAGTCATCTCAACACAATTGTGTTGGAGGCAAAACGGGTCTCGGCAACCTGTTTGAAAATCAAAATTAAAATTAAAATATAATTTAAATATACAAAATCAAAATTTAAAAATTAAAATTAAAAGAAAATTCAAAAATTTAAAAATATTGAGAATTAACTTACCTTCAACTCCAATTTAGAGAATTGTCTAAATATTCCTTGCGTCATATGGTGGTTGGTGACAAACATTTGGATGTCTTCGCCCTCGGCATACACCTGTTTGATCCATTCAATTTTGGATCCAATTTTTTGTAGCATTAGATTGAGGGAGTGGACAGCACAAGGTGTCCAAAAAATGTGTGGATACTTCTCCTCAACCAATAACCCAGCAGCCCTACAATTTTTGGCATTGTCGGTTACAACTTGCACAACATTTTGATGGCCCACTTCTTCAATAGCTTGGCAAAGGATGTCAGCAATAAATGGACCATCTTTCACCTGTCCTTCACAATCCACTACTCTCAAAAACATTGCCCCTTTAGGGGACACAACAATAATATTGATCAATGGGCGATTTCTTGCATCTTTCCATCCATCAGAAACTATGGTCACCCCTGTTTCAATCCACGAATCCCTTATGAGCTTCAAAGAGTCTGCTACATGTTTCACCTCTTTCTCCAATAAGGTGCAACGCACCTTCTCAAAACCTGGGCCTTTATACCCCTTTGGAGCCTCATTAATAGATTTCACCATTTTTTGCCAATATGGTGAACGAACAACATTGAATTCCAATCCATTGGCATAGACACATCTTGCTATGTCTTGATCAGCAATCTCTCTTGCCTCATTCTGAAATGAAGCTTCCAGCAGTCCCTTAGATCTTTTATTTGAAGAGGGCATGGTTTGCTCTTGAGGGATGTCCATAAATGGATGGCTTTCTGTAGGTGGAAAATAATAAAGTGGTGTACGGGGTTTCATGGTTCGAGATCCTTTCTTCAAAGGATGGCTTGTTTTACCACCAGTTGTTTTTTGGTCTGCCTTTTCTTGCTCAGCAATATATTTCAACACTATATGTTCTGGAATGCCTGCGTTGTTTTCACTTGGACAATTTTTGATGCCTGTTTCAGGGATCCCACACAAGTGCCGTTTTACTCGACTGTATGAGCTCGAATATTGAACATTGCAATGACTACAAATCCAAACATATCCTCCACCACCTGGAAGTTGTTGAACCATTTCTACATATTTCCAAAGGGGAGAGGCTGGGTTTATTTTGAAACGAGATTGGATTGAGCCTGAGGAGGTACCGGTTGCCATTGTAATACGGAATAGTGAATACCTAAGGCACAACATATTGAAATTTTGGTATTGATTCATTGAATTTGAAACTAAAAGACTTAATTAATTTCAAAAAAATGAAAAAATTGAACATGTGTTATAGACATTTAGAAGAATGAAAAGTAAAACAAAACAATAATTAAAAAGCAAAACAAAAGAGTTGAAGTTCACTTGTGAAAAAAAATGTAAAAAAAATAATCAAAAAACTTCAAAAAACCTACCTCTTTTGAAGAAATCTTGCTCTACGATCTTCTTAGCAACGAATAGACACTTGCAAGTGCTTAGGAATAGCACAACAATCAACTTTGAACAATCTACGATCAGCCTTCAAGTCTATTCCAGCTTGTGCAAGCAAAAGAGAAAGTTCAGCAATGGAGGCAAAAAATCCTTTTTTCTCATTCACAAATTGGTAAATGAGTTTCACTTTACCTATTTCATGTTTTTGAGGCAAGTATTAGGGTTAGAAATAATAAAAAAGTCCCTAAAACTCAAAAACCAGTCAAAGTCTTTAAAAAATGAAAAAAAACTTTAAAAAACGTGCCCGAGCGCGGAATAGAACCCGAGTTCGAACCGGGTTTGAAATTTTCGAACCCTATCCGGACCCACAATCATGGGTCTGGACCCTGGCCGAACCCACAGTCCAAAATACGGACCTAGGGCAAATTTCTTCGAACCGGACCTGAATTCCGGACCTGGATCGAACCCGAATCGAACTCGAGGCCTTCCTAAGCGAATCCGGTAACTTAGGCAAAAACACATGAACAGATACAGAACGAGCAATATTGAAGGCAAGGTAGGCACGGCATATATTTCTCTCTCGTGCAAAAGTTATGTACAAATAAGCAAAAGCTCTTATTTATAGACATCAAAAGGTGTAGGGAACCCTAAAATCACCTTGAGTCAACTATAGTCTTGCAATGCATGCAAGATTTATTGCTAAACCCTAATAAAGGAAACTATACAGTTAACTGGAAAACTACCATCAGTTAACCCAAACATCTAATCTAAAAATGGACAATTGTGCAAGCATGCACGTCCTTATTGAAAGCATGTTAACTGGAACACTACCATCAGTTAACGTAAACCCTAAATAAAACTCCAAGTAAATAAAGCTAATCTCAGAATAGATATGCATGAGATGAGACAGCGAGTTAACTTGAAAAGATAATGCCAAGTTTAACTCCTATGTGTAATGTCTATTCTGAGAGGTGGGAACTGAAGTCTACTGATCGTGATCTTGAGCAACCAATCCCTCAACGAGATTGTTAACTACATCACTATCTAGAGCTCTGATACTCTGTCGAAGAATGCTATGCCTACGCAGCATGTCCTCACCAGCTATGATCTGAGACTGAAGTTCACCTCTGCTCCTTGTTGCTTCATCGAACAACGCTGACATGACTGTAAGCTAATTAATCTTACAGCCAATGATCTCCCCACTGAAAATGGTATGAGCGAGTGCTTGAAGCTCTGACTATACATCGGTAAGCTCAACATATGCACCACCCTCAATCTGATATCGACACGGTAAGTGAGATACTAAGGTACTCACAAACCGGAGTGCACTAGTAACGTGCTCTCTACTCTCAACCAACTTTGACACCATAGTGTAATGACCCTTTTTTGGTGGAAGCACTTAAACCCGAATCTTTCATTCAAAGTGTTTCTCAAAGAGGCATTAGTAATGTTAGAGATCAATTCCTTTCCGTGATAGTATCTAATAAGATCTAAGAGGATATAAATATTTCCTAAATACCTCAGAGTAGATATTAATCAACCTCCCAGATCCTATAGATGGAATCCTATTATAATGCATGAATAAAAACATTTATAAGACAAATCGGGATTACCTTGATATGGCCCCCTTGTTCATCATTGTGATATCTTAGGCATGCATATATTAGTTCAATCATGAATAAAGGAGATATCTCGTTATAAATTATAACATGATATGCTAATAATACAATCTGTATACTACATTAACCATTATCAAAGTATTTGAAATGCATACTAAGCTAGCACATACCTGCTTGGCGGTGGGTCTATAGACTTGTATGAGTATTATATCTAATCTTCTTAATTCTATGTTACCTATCTTCCTGCTTGTTATGTTCTTATATATCTATGCTTCAAATTCAAGTGACTTCAATTCGGATTCCTCCTTTATTGATTATTCTTTATGTTAGTTGCTATATTCAGGAATATGTATTTTCCTCCTTGTGTGATCCGCAAATATATTCTCATGGCGGAAGGCTGAACATTATTCAAAATGGATGGGTTTTCCACTACCGATGGGAGTTTAGCATTTGATCTCAAGGAATTGCTCGTGGCATCCATTCATGTTAATGTTATACACCTTCTGAGCGTTTGTTGCCCTAGCCGGCTCTAAGACCCCGATGTCGGTGTGAACATTATCTTCTATGTCATGACGGTGGTTGCGGAAGGGGATGCTGTTGGCAGCATCGCGTGGTGTTTGGGCATTATGCATACTTATTCATTGCTAAACAAGTCCCGTATTGGCGTCGGGCTTGATATAGCATCTCTCTACTCCAACCGGGTATCTGTGGGTGACGGGAGAATAGTAGATGGCGTTGTATATGATTCTTAGGTAAGATACAATTGTCACTTGACTCCTATATAGGACGTCTTCATTGTTAGACCAGAATATCCCAACAAAATGCCCTTCCCTTCTAAATATTCACCGGCAATCTATGTGGTAATAGTCTATATTTTCTATCTTTTCTCCTTATTACACTCTATACTTCAGAAATACATATCTTTTCTTCCTTACTCACTAACTCCCCTAAATACTTTATTAATCAGTTTACTGAATTCTTAAAATGCCAGCTCAGATTTGCTGAGGTGTCGCCTGAATACTATTCTTTGCATATTTCTAGATCAATAGGTAGAAGTCTTCTAATTCCAGCGATTGGAATGTTCCTCTGGCGGTGATGATTTCTATTCTCTCCTATTCGATGTCCTCTTATCCTCTCCTATGTTCGTATTTAATATGAGGACCATTGAGAGTTGATTCCAAGAGGAGGGCTGCGTCCCTTCATGCAGTTGTTAAAATATTTTATTTTAGTGTAATGTATTTTATTATTGTTGTTTTGTATTTAGTTTAATATTTGTAGTATTATAATGTTTATAATTATAATTATAATTGTATTATCTTAATAATATTCTTTAATAGCAATATTCAGATTTATATTATATATATTCTAATATTTATTTTTATATCCATAAAATAATATTATTATTTTATTCTATCATATGACATTTTATCATGATATAAGATTAATTGTTCTAATATAATAGTTGTGTAATTAAAATATTATCTTGATAATTATAAAATCATTAATATTTATGTATTGTATTGATGTATCTGTATTTTAATGCTTAATAATTTTAGTGTTCTATTCCGGGGACATGACACATAGTCTCCTCTATCTTTTCCTTGAAAACCAACTGTGTTTTCCAAGAGTAGATAGCTTCTCTATCTTCTGCATCTGTGACTGATTCATATGCCATACTCAGGTGAGTGTTGTGACCTTTTCACACATCGCCCCATTCAAGATGGGGACCCCTAATTTTTGCTCCATTCTGGTCTTTTGGCTTTGATTTTTCTCTCTCTATGTTTGTCTGTCTCTTTTCTCTAGTATGCCTTTCGAGGATCGTGCCTGTCTTTGAGTTTAAACGTGAATTTTGGCCAAGTCTGAAAATTAGGGATTCCATCCTTTTTGGTCAATCTGAGGTCGAACAAAGTGAATAAATTGAAAATAGAGGCTAACATTGGTGTCAGTATGTTTCCAGCAGGTTTCCACTGAGATTTCATCAAATTTCGGGTACTTACTATTTTTAGTAAGTATGCAATTCAGGGCATTCCGTCAGTATTTTTGAAATTCCGACAGTCACACTGCATTCGGAACACATCAGGCTGCTCGTGCGCAAAATTTGAACTGAAACAAGCAACTTTCTATTTTTAGCAGTCCAGCTTCCAGAGCAAATTTTAGGGCTTAGATGCAGAGTTTTCCTTTGCATGTCTAGATATTCCTTCTGGGTTTTTCGAGACCTTCGCGATGGTATAACATGCAAACCAAGACTACAACTTTCAGAGTTCAACCTTCCGAGGCTATTTTTAGGGTTTGCATGTCAGGGTTTACTTTGCATGTTGGCATATTCCTTATGGGTTTTTCGAGAGCTTCGCAGTGATGTGACATGCAAATGGAGATAATCACTCAATAAGGAACTTACTATTTTTAGCAAGTGCATCCCGGCAGCCGCCTCCCAGCACTTCAAAATCATGAGCTAATCGCAATGCAACAGAAACGAGGACAAATAGAGATCATCTAATACGCATGCAAAGCAAATTAGGGTTTCCAGCTTCAGGGCCTGAAAAGAAGGGTAAAAAGTCAGAATTTTCGAAAACCGGTGTAAACCACCGCGATCAGCATCCTTTAGGCTATCTGCTGGTAAAATTTGAGAGCAAACGGAGCACTTACTATTTATAGTAAGTCAGTTTGGAAACAAGCTAAAAATAGCAAATTAGTTGCATGCACTGATGTCAGCAGTAAGGTCACGTGGTGAGGAGCGCGTCATTCAAATTTCAAGTCAGTCGGAGCAGTGGAGCTATCAGAAACGAGCAGTTACTATTTATAGCAAATCACCTTCAAAAATGGGCTAAAAATAGCAGGCCAACTAAAAATAGCAGTGTCAACAGGGTAACAAGGTCATGAAGATCCAACGTTCAAAATTTCAAATCATTCTGAGTTTCAGAGATGCAAGAATTGAAGGACTTACTATAAATAGCAGTCATGGAGACCCTGGCAGAAGGTTAGAAAAATGTCTAAGTCTGAGTTTCATCCTCCACCCTAGGCCAAATGAGCCTACTTCAGCTGGAGAGCAAGCCAAGCATGGAAATATTCCAAGTGTTCATCCACCTCCAGGGGTAAAATGCGCCCATGCAAAGTCAACAAGTCAACAATTTTCATCCTTCTTCAAATGTGATATGCGCCTAAGGTGGTGAATAAGAAGTGAAATACTCCTAGGTGTGGTTATTATTCCTCTTCAAGTGTCAAATGCGCCCCAAGGTGGTGATGAATATTGCTAGGGCGTTGGAGAATAAAATGCCTAGGTGTTAGAAAATAGTGCCAAGTGAAATGAAATGCTAGGCGTATCCTCTTGCATATGCTATTTGCGCCTAAGGTGAAATACAAGGTGGTAAGTGAGATAAAGATGTTGATGATAATTGCTAAGGCGTTGGAAATTTTATGGAGAATAAAATGCAAAGTGATGAATAAAATAAAGCATGTTGGGCATGATGTGGTGGATGAAGTTGGATAAATTTTTTCTCACAGGCAAAGTGATCAAAGCTAAAAATTTCCAAGGCGAAATTTTTCTAAGGCAAAATTTTCAAAGTGATCTAAAATTTTTCTAAGGCAAAGTATTTTCTTCCTTAGAAAATACGCCTAGAACTCAAGGTGGTGAATTTTCCTAAAGCGTGAGCAGAATTGCCAGAGGTGAAGCCGGAAAATGTTGGCATTGCAGGTTGATAAAAATTTCTCAAGTCAGAGCAACAGGATTTTCACAAATATGAAGAACGGAATCAAATTTGTTAAAAAATTATTTTTTCCAAGGTGCAAAATTCAGGAAAATTAAATGAACCCGTTCGTTGTCCACCCATGAGTTCGACGCATTCTGAAGGAAATTTTCTTCTAGGTATTGAAGATTATCGATGAGGAGTTGATTTTAAAGTCTTCCCTGCTTCGCTGCAGCCTTCAGGATGAAGACTTTGATGGGCACTGGATTAATGAGTTTTCCTAAAGGAAATTTGAAAATTTTCTAAGGCAAAAAATGTGTTTTCAAGGTGAAATACTCCAGACGATGAATTTGAAAGGAACTGCCTAGGTGAATTTGCTCAAGCTCTTCGTGAGGATAATTTTCCTGAGCCAGAGATGAATGAGATCAAAATTGCGAACACCTCAGCTGGAAAAGTAAAGGGGAATACAGTTGAAGTCAAGATGTTGGAAAATCATGAAGAAAGCAAAGTTGTGCTAGAGGAAAACAATGAACTCTTGGAAGTTAAAGCGTGAAAATCCTAGTAAGTAAGTTGAATTTATATTATGAAATGTTCTAATACCCTTCTCCTTGCTTGTTTTGCAGGAGGAACGTCGAGACCATGCGGTGATGATTTAAAGTGATGAAGAAAACAATCCAAGATGACATTTCGGCCTCGAAGGAAGAAAAGTTGCGAAAAATGGCTAAGTGTTGAGACTTAGTATAACTCAAGTGACAAAGAAGAAGCTGAAGAACAAACGTCAAGAAGAAGATCAAGAGCAGTGTGAACGTGTTTCAAAGTTGGAATCTTCTAGAAAGATGATGGACATTATGGCTCATTTATTACCCCACTCCTCTTGGTGGCAGTTTTTAGGGTGAATCTTGTTTAGGGCTGAGGTGGCACAATCTGGGCCATCCAGCCGATTGTAATCTGAGCCGTCTGTTGGACTTGGCCAACTATAAAAGGTGGAGTCCCCCTCATTTGTATCTCATTAGAATTAGAATTAGATCAGAGTTAGGATAGTGTTGTGACCTTTTCACACATCGCCCCATTCAAGATGGGGACCCCTAATTTTTGCTCCATTCTGGTCTTTTGGCTTGGGTTTTGTCTCTCCCTCTCTCTCTCCGTCTCTTTTCTGTCTGCCTTTCCGGGGATTTCTTTGCCGTTGAGCTTAAAACGTGAAATTTTGGCCAAGTCTGAAAATTAGGGTTTCATCTTTCCTGGTCAATCTGATGTTGAACAAAGTGAGTAAATTGAAAACAGAGCTTAACATTGTTGTCAGTGTGCTTCCAGCAGGCTCTCAGCAAATTTTCATCTAATTCTGAGTACTTACTATTTTTAGTAAGTGTGCAATTACAGCTGTCCTTCAAAGATTCGATAGATTACATCAAGATTCGTGACACATCAAGCTACTCATGTGCAAAATTTGAGCAAAAACAGATAACTTTCTATTTTAGCAATCTAGCCGACAAATTTCAGGGCTTAAATGCGTAGTTTTTCTTTGCATGTCCGGATATTCCTTCCGGGTTTTTCGAGACCTTCACAACAGTGCAACATGTAAAACGAGACTAACAACTTTCAGAGTTCACCTTCCGAGGCTATTTTTAGGGTTTGCATGTCGGGCTTTTTTGCCTGATGATTCCTTATGGTTTTTCGAGAGCTTCGCAGTGGTATGACATGCAAATGGAGATAATCACTCAAGAAGGAACTTACTATTTTTAGCAGGTGCGTCCGGCAGCCGCTTCCCAGCAATTCAGAATCACGAGTTGATCGCAATGCAACAGAAACGAAGACAAACAGAGATCATTTGATACGCATGCAGAGCAAATTAGGGTTTCCAACTTCGGGACCTGAAAAGAGGGGTAAAAGGTCAGAATTTTCGAAAACTGGTGTAAACCACCGCAATCATCATCCTTTAGGCTATCTGCTGGTAAAATTTGAAGTCAAACGGAGCACTTACTATTTATAGTAAGTCATTTTGGAAACAGGCTAAAAATAGCAAGTCAAGTGCATGCGTTGATGTCAGCAGGCAGGTCACATGGTGAGGAGCGCCTCATTCAAATTTCAGAGCAAACAGAGTTGTGGAGGTACCAGAAACGAGAGGTTACTATAAATAGCAAAACACTTCCCGAAATATGCTATTTTTAGCAGGTCAACTCAGAATGGCAGTGTCAACAGATTGTTGGAGTCACGGGGATCCAGTGTTTAAAATTTCAAAGCAATCTAATAAGCCTCGGAGGTGTGAAAATCAAGAGACTTACTATTTATGGTAAGAAGCCGGCGAAGATGAAGAAAAGTGATTAAGTCTGAGAAATATCCTGCTTCACATGAAAATGCGCCCAACTCAAGGTCTCATGCTAGAAAATTTCTAAGTATCAACTCTCATCCTTCACCCATGGCTAAATGCGCCCTCACTCTAGGAAGAAGTTCAAAATTTTCTAAGGCAAGAATCTCGTCCTCCTCACCCATCAAAATGCGCCCATGCAGCAAATGGTCAAAGAGGTCAACAAATTTCATCCTCCACCACCCTCCAAATGCGCCCAACTCAAAATGGATGACTTCAAGAAAAAAAATTCTAAGTATGAATATCCTCCTCACCCCCCTAAATGCGCCCATCCTTCAGGCCTGGCAAAATGCGCCCAAAGTGCAAGAAAGTCAAAAGAGTCAACATTTTTTATCCTTCTCCCTATGCAAAATGCGCCCAAATCAGAGCATGTAAGGACAAAAAGCTAAGGCGTTGAAGAAGATTCCATCTTCTAGTAAAGCTGAAATGCGCCCAAAGAGAGTAAGTCAAAGTAGTCAACAATTTTCATCCTCCACCATGCCCAAAATGCGCCCAAGAGAAGTTAACAAGAAAGAGTCAAAGAAGTCAAATATTTTCATCCTCCTAGAGGCATCAAATGCGCCCAAATGAGGGCATGTCAGGACGAAAGTAAAGAAGTTGAAGAGTCATTCTTCTCTCTCCTTTGAATACGCCCATGCAAAAGGAATCTAAGATGTGCTAAAGGGGTAAAGTTGATGGGTAGAAATATACTAAGGGCGTTGAAAGGGCAAGTCCTTCATGACATCAAAATGCGCCCAAGTGTATGAAGTGTGAAATGAAATAAATTACCAAGGCGTGGAAATAAGATGTTAAAATGTTAATCCTTCATCATGTGTGAAATGCGCCAAGGTAAGATAAGGGGTGGTGAAACAAAATTGATAAGTGAGGCGTTCAAAGTGTTTTATTCACCTTCAAGTGGGATATGCACCAAGATTGCTAAGGCGTGGGAAGTAAAGTATGCTAGGCGTGGTGAAGTTAAATTTTCCCCTTCAAGTGTGAAGTGCGCCTAACACTCAAATGGAGAGTATTGCCAAAGGATGAATAATACATGCCTAGGCATTGGAAATTGCCAGATGAAAAATAAAATATGCTAAGTGTGATATGCTTTCAAGAAACATTTTCTAAGAGAAGTGGATGAATTCTTCTCACCACAGGAGGATGAAATAAAATTTTCAAAAGTGCCGAGTGATTCAAAAAATTTCTAAGGCAAAAAAAAAAACATTCTTCCTCAGAAAAAAAAAGCCCAAGTCTGGTGAGGTGAAGAAATCTCCTAAGACATGAGCAAAATTGCCAAAGATGAAGTCGAATGATGCCAGCTGCACAGGGTCAACGAAAAATTTTCAAGTTAGAGCAACAAGAATCATCTACAAATATGAAGAACGGGATTAAATTTGTTTAAAATTATTTTTCCAAGGTTCAAAATTCCAAAAAATTAAATGAACCCGTTCGTTGTGTACCCATGCATTCGACACGTTCTGGAGAAAATTTTCTTTTGGGTACTGGACGTTTGTGATGAGGAATGGATTTTAAGGGTCTTCCACACTCTGCTGAGGCCTTCAGGGTGAATATTTTTGACAGGCACCAGGTTGATGAATTTCCTAAGGGAAGATTGGAAAATTTTCTAAGGCAAGGAATAAAATGTGTTTTCAAGATAAAATTTTGCCTTGGCAGATGAATTTGAGAATGATCGCCTAGGTGATTTTTGGTCGAGTTCCTGATGAGAGGATTTTTCTCGAACCTGAGTCGGATGAAATATCATAATGAAGTACGCCCTTGAGGAAGATGGGTTGAAAATTTGGCTAAGGCATGAAGAATCATGAAGAAGGCAGAAGTCGGCCAAGAAAAAAATGATGAACGCTTGGAAGTTAGAGCGTGAAAATCTTGGTAAGTTGAATTTATATTATAAAGTGTTCTAATACTCTTCTCCTTGCTTGTTTTGCAGGAGAAACGTTGAGGCCAGAGCACGATGACTTGAAGTGGTGAAGCACGATGATATTACAACCTTCGGAGGAAGATAAAGTTTTGAGTTTCACATGAAGGAAGAAAAGTTGCAAGGAAATGGCTAAGTGTTGAGACTCAAGTGACAAAGAAGAAGTGAAGAACAACGTCAAGAAAGAAGATCGAGAACAGTGTGAACGCGTCTCAAATATGGAATCTTCTAGAAGGATGGTGGCCATTAATTGCTCATTTATTGCCCCACTCTCCATTATGGCGGTTTTTAGGGCGAATCTTGTTTAGGGCTGAGGTGGCACAATCTGGGCCATCCAGCCAATTGTAATCTAAGTCGTCCGTTGGACTTGGCCAACTATAAAAGGGGGAGTCCCCCTCATTTGTATCTCATTAGAAATTAGAAGTAGAAGCAGAGCTTAGAGAAGGAGTAGAGAGAAATTGATAGAGTAGAAAGTAGAGTAGTTTAGATTGAAAAGGAAGGAAAGTCTTCCCTTTGGATACTTTGTAAGAAGTTGTCATGTATGCTTTCATAATAAAAGAATTTTCATTGATGGTGATTTCTTCTTTGTTATGAGTAGTTGTTGAGGCTTCTTCGTCCTTCCTATTCACGTAGCATCTTGAAGTAGCTTAAAGTAAAGTAGATTTCATTTCATGCAAGTACTTAGCAATTGTGGAATGTGGTGCTCAATTTGAACAAGACTTCGCTTGTCCATACCACTAGCGGGCTCGCTGACAGTGGCCTCGCCTTGCGTGGTCAACTGGAACCTTGTGAAACTTAACTTCGATTATGGTTTATATGTTGGCATGCGTCGTTGTGATGGTGTCTTCATGCTAAATCGTGATCTGAACATCTTGAGTCACTCCTCTGAAGATTGCACCAGTTCCACGGAAGCTGTCTGAAGTGAGGTAAAACGGAGCTTGGTTGAAGTCTGTGAGAATTGATCGCCATGTCCCACGCTTTAGAGTAGACTAGAACACTCTTATCCCTACACTCTTTTAAATTCAGTTCATTTCCGGTTAGAATTAGGAAACTTGTGCTCACCTGCCAAATCATTCGAATTACACGAAAGCCCTTAGTCTACTGTCTGTTGTTAGCTGTCGAACAATTGTGTAAGTCCCCTTGAAATACTAGCAATATCACATTGAGCCAACTGAGTCTATTCGCACTATCGGAGCCTTGGAGTTGAAAGCATGAACTCACTCGCAATCTTAGCATGCTGAATACTTTGTTCAAGAGAGGATAGAGTATCTGTTGGGAAACTTTATTCTGTGTTGGTGCGGTCTCAAAAACCACGTCAACAGATAGCAGAGAAGGAGTAGAGAGAAAGTGATAGAGTAGAAAGTAGAATAGTTTAGATTGAAAAGGAAGGAAAGTCTTCCCTTTGAATACTTTGTAAGAAGTTGTCATGAATGCTTTCATAATAAAAGGATTTTCATTGATGGTGATGTCTTCTTTGTTATGAGTAGTTGTTGAGGCTTCTTCGTCCTTCCTATTCACGTAGCATCTTGAAGTAGCTTAAAGTAAAGTAGATTTCATTTCATGCAAGTGCTTAGTAATTGTGGAATGTGGTGCTCGATTTGAACAAGACTTCGCTTGTCCATACCACTAGCGGGCTCGCTCACGGTGGGTTCACCTTGCGTGGTCAACTGGAACTTTGTGAAACTTAACTTCAATTGTGGTTTATATGTTGGCATGCGTCGTTGTGATGGTGTCTTCATGCTAGATCGTGATCTGAACATCTTGAGTCACTCCTCTGAAGATTGCACCAGTTCCGCAGAAGCTGTCCGAAGTGAGGCAAAACGGAGCTTGGTTGAAGCTTGTGAGAATTGATCGCCATGTCCCACGCCTTAGAGTAGATTAGAACTTCTTAGGCCCTACACTCTTTTAAATTCAATTCATTCCTGGTTAGGATTAGGAAACTTACGCTCAATCGCCAAATCATTTGAATTACACGAAATCCCTTAATCCACTGTCTGTTGTTAGATGTCGAACAATTGTGTAAGTCCCCTTGAAATACCAACAATATCACATCGAGCAAACTGAGGGTATTCTATTGCATGAAGAAACCTTGGAGTTAAATGTATGATCTATCTCGCAATCTTAGCATGCAGGAAACTTTGTTCAAGAGAGGATAGAGTAGCCGTTGGAGACTTTATTCTGTGTTGGTGTAGTCGCAAAAACCACGTCAACAGTGAGCAATCATAATCTCATCCCGGGGTCTGTTAATTGCCATGTCTCGCTCCTCATCCTGGAGACGTAGACGGAGCTCTTGTGCATTGTACCGCAACTGATATAACTCTGTGAGCATAGAACGGCCTCTAGCAACAAACTCCTCCCACTCATCCAAACGCTTGCCATATGCAACTAAATGATTAAGTTGACCTTGTTCTGTTGAAGGCTCAAGCATTGGCAGGAGTGTGGCAATGACATCTAACCTGTGTACAAGACTAGAAATGTACTAACGAAGCTGTCTGATTTCAGCCTTGAGGGCTGCCTTATCCTCTCCGTCTTTCAACATTCTATCCCTGGCACTGTCTGTAGCAACCTGTAAGAGATCAACCTGAGTCTGGCATGTGCTTTGACCAAGGTTGACTGTGATAACCTCGAAATCCTAAGATTCCAACTCATCCAAGCTCTTCCCCTATGGAGGTATAGCAGTCTTGACGACGATCTCCATATCGGTATTCCTCTCCACGTGGACCATGTTCTTGATCCTCTTGTCTAGCGCATCCCGGTAAACCTGATCAAAATCTGAATGATTAAGGACATAGGATGGTTGCCTCCTCTTCCTTCCCAGTTGATTCTCAATCCAAGACTGATCTCGGCTAATGCTACTGGAAGGATCTGTACTAGCAACAGGAGGTTGTGACGAGAGTGAATATGTAGAAGAACCACTACGAGATGGGGAGTCTAAATCCAATTCAATGTGAATTGGGGCTGGTGACTGCTCTGGAGCTGGTGTAGGAACTTGAGGCTGAACCTCAGGCACTGGAGGACTCTGAACTGGCCTCTGAACTGGCTCTGTGATAGGCTGTCTATCAGGCTCTTTATGTGTATCAATGGCAAGCACCTTGCCTTTTGAATTGTTTGGCGCTTGACCTTTCTTAGGAGGGTTACTCCTTTTCTTCTATTTAGGTTTCAACGAGGAAGGTAGTGAAGGATTCACCACTGGCGGCTCTGCTCTAGGCACACTTACCCTCCTGGTCCTCTTGTTGTCGAGGTAAAGTATATTGTTTTGAATAACTCTACTTGACCTCTCTTTTACTGTTGCGTACTCCTTGGCGTACCAATCAACTGCTGGCAGCGACTGTGTGTCAACCTGCTCTCTGAAAACTGAGGAAGAACTTCTCCCTCATCATCTGATAAACCTCCCACATCTTCTGATAAGAAAACAGAAATTTGTGAGAGAGAGAAGCGGCCATAGCTACGTCTGCAAACCTCAAAGTCATCTGCGCAATTTGCCCAATAATCCTCCATAGAAGGTTTATGATATGCGCGTCCAACAAGGCGAGTTGTGTAATGACCCCAAAGATCATAGGCACGAGCCTCAACAAGATACTTGAGATGATATTTCTCAAGCTCCTATTCTGCAACTTTGGCATCAACTGCCGTCTTGCACCAATACATTCCAAACTGAAAAGAAAAGTTGGCAGCTGGTCTATGCTTGCGGCGTAGAATACAATGAACATCATGCAACTGCCTCAGGAACTCCATAAAGACTGTCTTATCCGAAGAATAACGTGGAAGCATAGCTGGATTTCCTATAAATCCATATACTCGGATGTAGGTGTATGTCGAGAACTAAATAAACCAATCCGCCCAACCATCCATCGCTGCTCTAGCAACTGTCGAGATACGAATGTGCAACTCCCGGTCCAAATTTCTCACTGTATAAGTCAAAAAAGCCTCGTGAACACGCTTGAAGTGACGTTCAACCTTAGTGAACTCAAGTTGATCATAATAGTGATAGACTTTCTTAACACTGAGAATTCCCACAGTGTTTAGTCCTCGGAGCTAACCCTGATAAGTAATCAAGTACACGAGATAAGAACACATGTGAAACTCATGAGCGACTAGGAAACCGGTGATCTGCTTGTGGATAACATCGCTGATGAAGGATGCCCAGTCATAATGCTCCTGCCCAGATATGATGCGACCAATAATGTAATACATCCAAGGCTGGAAAACATTTGCATGTGATTGACCTGAAACACGATGCAAGAGTGTAATTAGAATTTAGTACTCATCCTTGTACTCACCATGACCCACATTTTTGGCAATCTGTTTCTCGCTTACTTTAACCATCTTTCTGCCATTTTACTCTGACACTTGTCCACATCAGCATTGAATGCATGCTCGCACTGCTCCATAGAAATAACTAGACTGTTTGGGTACTGAGGTATACCAAAACTTCTTTCAATGTCCAAAGGCTTGAGACTGCAAATAACTCGTCCATCTATTGACACTATCTCACGAGTAGCAGAGTTGTAATGCTTCATACAAGACATTACGAACTCAATACAATGAACGGAGATAGGAATGGAAGCGGCCTCCAATAACCCGGACTACTGGATGTTTTGAATAATCGAATCTCTGATCTTGACTGGATCTAGAACTGCTTCTTGCAGCACCTTGTGAAGATTTGTCTCAACTGTCCCGATGAAGTCATGAGTAAGGACTGATTTAGTCCTGTATTCGAGTTGAGTGTACTGCATTCTGAAAAACTCGCCTGTTGACTGTGAACTCGACTATGTTCTGACAAGATTTCTGGAAAGCTAAAAATACCCTGCTGAGGCTAAAAATAGCCTTTTGAAGAGTTATTTTCGGCAAAAAATCTGAGATATGGGTTTTGTCCAGAAAAAGATTCTAAGACAACCCAAAACGTCAAAAATGCGAAAATCTAACTTCTACTCGACCATGCAAAGAGTTTTCAATTGAGAAAATTAGAAACTCGAGAACGAATGCTCTGGAGTTAAAAAATTCCTAAAAAATCAAGCTTACAAATTTAATTCGAGGAAGCTATATGGAAATGATCTAGATGTTCAGACTTGTCAAATTCACCAACTTCAGGAACATGCGAATTGTATTTTAAGAGAAATTTGAGAAACAAAGAGGAGAAAGACGTTTTTTATATGTTCTTCTGTGAAAATCGCCTTTGTTCTTCAAATTTGCTGATGAATGTGAACTAAAACCTGCAAAAAGAATTGTTTGATGAAATCACCCTTGGAGACTAATGATGAATTCGCCCAACCTACAAAAAACTCGCCTCTGCTCTGAAGAAATACGAATTTATGAAGCTTGTGTGAATGATTAATGATGGCGCCATGCTTAAATAAAGAGAATTCGCACCATATTGTTTACTGCAAGATTTAAAACCTCGACTAAAATAGAAGGATTCAAATTGGACCCCCTTTAATTGAATTGTGACTGACTTGAACTTCGAAACTTAAATAATAAAATATTCATTATGCAATAGCACAAAGAGGCGCCATTTTTAGAAAATCGCCATTTAATGCTAAAATATGCAAAAAAAATATTAAATATTATTTAACATCAGTTCACAAACCAAGTAAAGCACTTGGATTCACCGGCGAACTTCACTGATTTCAAAAAGTCCTTATTTGACCTCATAGGCGTCCATTTGCTCAAGATATCACGTTTTTTATTAACTTCCTACTTTGTCGCTGACTACAAAGTCACGATTGGCCATCTTTGACACCGATTTCTGGGTGACCGGGTGATGCTGAGACTGAACAAGTATATTCATCGTGAAGCCTGCAGAGCAAGGAAGAAATGTCTATTGGGGGTCGTCACTGCAAAATCCATCATTTAACACCTCAAAGAATTAGGCGCCCTTGATTAAATTGATTTTCAGGTACCAGACTTAAACCATTTCTCCAAACTACCATCTGACCCTTGAAACGGCTGCTGACAACGAACGATGAACCCTGCTGACTGGCTAACAAGCTTACTGCATGACTAGAGGTATTCCGCATCCAACGAATATACACAAGGCATCTGAAAAGTGCATTAAGGACCCCTAAAGTAAAAGCGCCCTTGGCTTGAAAAGGCACGAACACCATTTCGACAAAAGAACAACTCTCAACCAGATGTCCTACTTTGACCTCTGATATCTGGAGCTGAGATGACTTGATTCGAGCACCGTTTGTCTCGACGTGTAGCCAGAAGGACCTACGAGAGACGTCTCTGGAGGCGACGAAGCAAGAAAACTACTTCTAAGACCTCAAATAGAAAGGCGCCTTTCCCAAGATGGAATAGAAGACCAGACTTGGCCATTTTCTGAGCTGTCTTCGTTTTTCAATATTTCGCCAAAGACCTCACACGTACGAGCGTTTGCCAAATCCCGAAGGCTGACGGCTGGGCTCGTTGAATAGCTGGAGTAATTACGCTCAAGTCTCGTGAAGACTTTGAACGTCAATAACCTCATCTGAAAGGCCTAAGGCTAGGTGCCCCTGGCCTACAGAAATACAATGATATTTATATGTTTCTCCGCCCGCTAAATTACGTGCCTGGTAGAATCTCTGCCACGATCACTCAGAATGTCAGATTAACAGGCAAGTTGGTGCATCGCGAAGGCGAACTAGAGTAGCACAGTTGACAAGAAGACCTCGTCTCCAAACTCTACCACCTTAAGGGTCAATTTGAAGGGCGCCCCTGAGCTACAAGGGAGCAATTCACCATTTGAGGAAGTTCTGTGATGTAAAGTCTCATAATCTCATCTTCTGACGCTGACTACCGGAGCTCTGGGACTTGGATGACTGCATTCGATAACTCGTCGGACAGGCAAACTAGTTGTGAAGAGATCAGATGCATCAACCATCTGGAATACCAAGATCTAACCCCCCTTAAAGAGGTGCGCACTTGAGCTACAGGGGCGCAAAATCTGGAAAAAGACAAGCTTCTGCAAACTGCAACTTTGGAATCTTCAACTTTTGTCGCCAGTTATCGGAGTTACGAGTCTCGGATAGTCTCGCAGGATAGCTCATCGGATAGGCAGACTAATTCTGAAGAGATTGACTGTATGCTTGAGCATTTACCACAAAATTTAGGCCTTCAAAAAGAAGGGCGCCCCTAGGCTATAGAGGCGCAATTTTGCTTTTCCTTGAGAAATCTTCAAAAATTGACCATTGAAATCATCATTTTAGTCATTGAAATGACTATTTAAAAGTATAAGTGTCGTCGTGAAATGCTCCTCCACCATGAAATGCTTTGCTCTGAGTCTCTGATTCAGGTTCTGATCAATGGATATTGCCTTTGACTAACAAAACATTAACAAAACTCCATGCTTGATATTGCCCAAAAACTGTATTTTACATCATTTTAGCAAGGTTTAGACTATTTTATGCAAAATGCCTTGATGAAGCAAAAAATTTGGTATGGGTACAACAGGTATAAAGCTAGAGAATATGCAATCCTCTTAGCAAAATCTGAACTCAATTCAGAAGCATAACATTATGAATTTTCCAAAAGATGAGAATGAATGAGCAAGGCACAAATAAATAGACTTCTTCGCATTTGAACCACCTTTGTAACCTCCAAGAAAAGAATATGAAACACTTCAACTTCCTCAAGAGGGACGCCCAACCTTTTCACTTGGCAAATAAAAATATTAAATTAACTTTAATCCACCTCCTTAGGCATCCAAGAGAGGAGACAAATAATTCAACTTTTTAAATATTTTAATCTCCAAATAGGACGTCCACATTAAGTCCCACTTTTAAAAACAACTTAGAAGTCACACGCCTAGACCAAGGGGTCCAAAATAATAATACAATATTAATGTGACTTAAGTTATTAATTTTTCCAAACAAGCTCCAAGAAGGAAGAAGAAACCAACGCCCAAACTGAACTGCCTCACTGCCAAAAATAGAATGAATGACTAGAAATAACTGTGCTACTGCTAGGATGACACTGCTATAAATAGAACTTACCAAAAATAGCATACTATTATTAATAGGAAGTGTTTGCAAACTCCATTTGAGCAACAACTGAGCAGTAATCAAGACTTACTAAAAATAGTAAGTGCCTAGAAAGGTTGACGGATTCAGATGCATGTTACACCACCCTAGAGATTTCTGAAAACCCAGAAACCTTTCCTGCATGCAAGGTACTAGAGAGAAATGCATGTCATTTTTTCAACGTGCATGTTACCTTACCCTGAAGCTCTCCAAAAACCCAGAAAGCTCCAAAGAACAAACTGCCAAAACACTTGCATGCGAGCCTCCAAAAGCCAAGCTGAAACCTCATAAAAAAGTGGAAACCCTAATTTTCTTAACTAATTAGCCTACAGGTTTTTGGAAATAGGCTAATTCCAAATGAAGAGTGTAGAGATAAAAATGGGGACATTATAGTCCACCCTTCCCAAAATTGTTTGTCCTCAAGCAATACCACTACACTCCAATCATTGATTTAGATCCACACCAAACCAAGTTGGATCCCAAGGTCCCATATCCATCTTTGTAAAGACCCACCATGCTAATGTTGCACCACACTGATCACACAAACATAGCCAACATACCAAAACTGCACTTTCCTCCTTGGTAACCCTAATAGGTTACAAAACATGTGATTTGAACTGAAAGACCAAGAGGAAGTGAAATCAAAACATTGCAGCATCTCACACCCCAAAGTCTTTGAGGAGTTAATATCAACAATGCCAATGATTATCATCATTCTAGGTACAAGGAAAAATGGTCTAAGCAACTCAAAAATAATCTCATCAGCAAAACTCCTCAAAGTATCAAACAGAGTCACAACTACAAGAGTGACTTTATCAAGGCTATTTGCGAAGTAGGAAGCAACTCTTTGCATTAACACAACAACCTCATCCTCAAAACTCTTCAAGGATGTAGAATTCCTTCTCTGAAAAATACTGACATATCCATGAAGACACTTGAAATCTTTCACAACTCTCTCTCCAATAGTCTCAGAATGACAAACCAAAACAGCCCAAGGTTCGCTGCCCCGAACAAAAGTGCAAGAGAATGTGTGTGGATAACCACTGGAAAGAGCTTGAACTCTATCCAAAAACTAATTTTGATCTGTTTGAACCACCATTTCTCCCATTTGAGGCCAAAAATCATCTCTGGAAAGAGATTGTGAAGTGAAGAAATAAGTGTACCAGCTGCCCACCAAGTCAAAAATGAATGACTCAACATCTGATTTAAGAGAAAACAACATATTAGGAAATGAACAGCTGCTGCAATACTGAGAATCCTTATTCATTTTGACCAATCTGCTCATATTCAAAGCTGGAAACACCCACTCTAATAGTTCCAACTTAGAAAGTGTTGGCGTTTAAATTCGCACCTCTGGAATGCGTATTTGAAACGAACAGCTATGCATAGATAAACTGCTCTTCAAATTAGGAGGGGAAGCTCCCTCTTGCTGATGGTGTTGAAAGAAAGTAAACTAAAACTAAGTTGCCTATCTTTTTGATCAGCTTAGAGCACAAGGTTTATTAAACACAAACGCCGCAGCTGAGATTTTCTGTTTTGAGAACTTCAACTACGACTAACTTAAACTAAAGACGTTTCTAACTTCTCAAGTAATACCAGAGCAAGAGAAACTAGAAATGAACAAAGGTAGATTTTCTAACAAAATACTTTAATAACCTCTCTCTCAACAAACACCTACACACTTCACTGTAAGTTGAAATCAAGATCATAAAAGCAGAACATAAATAACGGAAATCTGAGATTTTGGACCAAGGCAAAGGAGGCTCATGATTTTATTACTCAAATCTCTGGAACATAACTCTGAATTATTCCGAGCCAATTTTTTTCAATTTTTTCAATTGCAAGTTACAACCAATGCACCCGTTAAGGTTAGCAGCTAAACCAAAACGATGCTGAAGCAACTCTAACCAAAATGTACACCAGGATCCCGATGAGGGCAAGGTGTGAGCATTGGTCAGAGGATCTAAATGAAGAAACAAGCTGGAAGGAACTCTAACAAAGAATGGCGCCGATAATGGCGAGCATATGGCCAGAGGATCTTCTACACTACAAGAACTGAAAGGGAACTCAACACCAAGTATGTGCTACCCAATCTAGTATGGAGTTGAGGCGACCATATGGCGGAGTGTTACAAATTACAATGCTTGAAAGAGAAATGAGCTAAAATGCTGAAAGTACTCGACACCCAGAATGTGCTTTCTAACCTAGAGTGGGAAAGGAGCTACCATAGGGCGGAGGTAAAGGAAATACAATTGCAATTACTGAACGGAAAGCTGGGCATTACAAATTATGAAAAGCGAGAATAACCACTACTGTCAGTACTACTGCCAGCTTACAATATGAAAGATAATATCTTGCTATCAATGTGAATCAACATATAAATAGAGCTGTCACAATATATATGAGTTTCCTTTACTGAATAATAAAGCTTAGATCTGAATTTGCACTAAACAGACCAACCTCGAAATTTGATTTATGACAGTCCTATTTTTCCATGTGCACGAACAACAGCCCTGAAACTCACAAATTCACTCACAACTTGCTCCAAACTTAATCAAATTCCTCCAGACGAAATGCAATATGATCCTAATAAGATGGTGACCAAGATAGGACACTGAAACCCCAGCAAAAGACCTTATATTATTTATGCACGAAAACCAATGCAAGTACAGATGGTACGGCCCAGCAAGAGGGGCGATTTGACATTAAAAATTGAAGGCTGTTTTAAAAAATCTGAAACTCAAGGAACTAGTTCGCCCTTCACAGACAGTTGATTCTAGACAATACCCAAAAGAATATTTTTTGTATTTTTTGACTTATGAATGAAAAAGACAATCTGTTGTAATAAATGATGAAATCTAGAAATTATCTAATATGCATAAATCTGATCTAGAAGCCACAAGCTGATTACAATGCACAAAACCCAATGCAAGACTCACAAACTACACTATCTCACCACTAGTCGCTATCTTTCAAGCGAGAAGCAATGCCTAGCTAGGAGGCGTACATTCCTCGAAGCAATCCCAGAGCCAAACTGGCAGCATAACATTCCTGTAGACCAAAGATGCTGAAATGAGAACCAAAGGCTTCCTTTTATAATTTGCCGTTGACCTTCTCGAAACCCTAACCTTCTTTTCAGAGTCAAACCCTAATCCCCAAAAGATGGCGTCCCTTTCTTCAAAGCTTCAATTTGACTTCTTTTTAATTAAATTCATCACTTAAATAAAGGCGTCCCACTTAAGGCTTAATTTGACCTTAATAATTATAAAATAATCTTCAATGAAGGCGCCACCCTCAAAAGACCACTTTTCAAAACAACATGAAGTCAATAGACTAGGCCAAGGGGTAATATAACATTAAAATATAATGTTATTTAAGTGAAATGAACTTATCTCTCCGAAACTGCATCCCGAAGCCAAAATCTGAATAAACCAATTGAGACGACTGAAGAGGAAAGTCAACTGTGCTGAGACCAACAGGCTCACTGCCAGAAATAGAATTTACTAAAAATAGTAAATTCCTGAAGATGCTCAGAATGCCAAGAAGAACATACCACTACGAAGCTCTTTGAAAACCCAAAAAGAATCCGCCATTGAAACAACCAACCTCGAGCAAGAGCATCCTTCAAAATAGGAAACCCTAATTTTACCTTCTGACTAGCCTACGGGTCTCCGAAATAGGCCAACGGTCACTGGAAAGATCAGGCTTGAGAAGGGGACATTACAAACTCACTTCTAACATGCCTGGAACAAGAAATGGCAGCTAAAGAGGCTTGCAATGTTGCTCTTACACACTAAAAACAGCAATCACACTAACTCCTTGTTGGCTAAAGAGGCTCAACAATTTGCTTATCACAACACAATTTGAACAATACTTGAGTAACAAATAGAAGGCACAATAGGCTCAGCATTTTGTTCTCACTAGTACGGTTAAAGAAACTAAATGAGCAAAGGCCCTTATTTATAGAGAAGCAGAGGAGTAGGGAACCCTAAAATCTCCTTGCTTTCACAATCTAGGGCTTGCTCAGCAAGCAAGCTTTATTACTAAATCTAGAAAGAAGATAAAATCTAAAACCCTAGAAAGCAGAAAAAGCGGGAAACGCCAACTATTACATCTTATCTTCTTTCTCTTCTCAAAGAATGGATAAGGATCATTCCAAGAATAGAAAGAAAGCGGGAAAGAAAGCTTCTAGAAGAAAGCTGCTTTAAAGCTCAATCACTTCCGCTAGGAAGTTAGAGATTGTGTCCCGGTTCAGTGCATCTATGCCATCAACAGCAAAGCACCGCTTTTCAAGGATATCTTCAGCATCTACAATAGATCTCAGGGAATCTTTGACCTCATTGGCCGCTTTCTCGAGCTTTGCTGACATCATCGAAATATGACCTATCCTTCCGCCAACTGGACTGCAACTGTGAACAACACTCTGAAACTGATCTTGCACTTCCTCAAGCCCGACGTAGGAACCGTCTTCAAGACTGTACTGAGAAGGGATCTCTATGACGAATTCGCTGATGAAAAGAAGAGCTTCAACCACCCTTTGCCTGTAGGGGATGAATTCTTCGGATATTCTCTCATAGGTTTTAACTTTGAAAACATGACGCTCTCTCCAGGGCGTGTAGATCAAACACCGGCTTGATATGATGCAAGTCTATCTCAGTAGTTTTGATGTAATCGTGATAGAGAGCTGATTCAGTCTTGAAAACATTGGGAGTGTACTCCATTTCATAAAACTTGAAGAATGATTGTAAACTCGCCTTGGTTCTGACAAGTTTTGAGTGATTTCTATTTTTAGAATGCTGATTTTCTTGCTCCAACAGACAAATTTTTGAGAAATTTTTCTGAGATATGGGTTTTGCTCAGAATTTCGATACAAGACAACCCGGATCGTCCGTTTTTGAAAATTTTGAATTTTCCCTGAAAAAGCAACAAACCCTAATTTCTTCATTTTTTCCCGAAAAAAGCTGGCACCTGGGTTTTGTTCAGAACAAGATTAGAAATGGACCCAGTTGATTACATTTGCAAAACCCTGACAGTTGATCGAAAAAGCAGCCAACCCTAGGTTTTGAAATTTTCTTGAAAAAAAGCTGTGATATGGGTTTTCTTCAGAAGACTGATTGGAAAGGACCCAGATGGTTGAAATTTGAATGCACTAAGATTCTCACTGACATGCAAAATAAAAGCACTTACTGCAACTTGATGAAGTTCTTGAAAAATTCTTCAGAAGATTGAGACAAAAAGACCTAGATGACTAAAAAATGGAATGCCTTGGCCTTCTCCTTGAAAAATTCAATCTTCTGGATGACAAAGCTTGAAAAAGCAAGGGTTTATGCTTGCTGATTTGAAAAATCTGGTGTAAAACCAGCAACTATGGATTCTTGAATCACAAAAATTCTTCAAACTTGCTGCTCCAACTTTCTCCTCTGGATGCTACCTGCAAAAATAATGAAAAATACATGAAAGAATGATGTTAAATAGACTTTAGGGCTTTGGATTAGGTTTTGCTTTCTTTGCTTTTATTTCCAAAACCCTAAAACTCAGCTTCATTGAACTTGGACGCCATCCTTCACTTGGTAATTTATGAAAATTTGGGCGCCCACTTCCTCCAGTGTTAGTTTATTTTTTGATATTTTCAACTTTTCACCATTTTGACATGCTACTTCGCCTCTGATTTCCCATTGGCAGATTGATCCGACAAGCGAGCTGAAGGTTTCACGGCGAAGCTTGGCTGATTCTGAGAAAGAAGTTCTGGAGTCACCTCTGGCTAAAAACTTGATCTTGACCTTCAAATTCATGGGAGCCTTTTCCTTCGAGGGGCTCCGAACTTTCACAGTGTTAGCCATTTTTCTGATCTTCAATTTCTTTATAAACTCCTCTTACAGACGATCATCGAATCTAGAGCTCCGGGCATCGGATCGACTGAAGACTATGCTCATCACGAAGCTGACGAAATATGAAGAGGGGTCTTCTGGGATGAACTTCGTCAAACAATGAATTTAAGGCCTTCAAAAGTTTGGGCGCCCATCTTGGCTGGGGGCGCCCACTTTCACCAGACTTAGTTTATTTTTTGACCTTTTTTTTTGTGTTTGCTTCTGAATCTTTGTTTTCAGCCTTCGTATCTGGTGACTGTGGACTCCGATTGACGTGTGGATATCTCGTTGGAAAGCTGGATCAATTGTGAATAGATCTCATTAGACACTCGTCTGCGGATTCATCTGTTAGATACCTTGAAAACTTGGGCGCCCTTCTTCACCAAGGGCGCCCACTTTGCTAACACTTAGTCAAATTTTGATATTTTTCATTTCCTCTCGTTCTGACTTTAGTTTGGATACCCCCGTTCGGCGTCGAATTCCGGATGACTGAGTAATTTGATAACTGCACCGTCGAATTCGTCGCAGAGCTGACAGAGAACAGAACAAGTTTGACTGGGGCTTAAACCCTAATTTTGACATCTGATGCTCTAAAAAGATGGGCGCCTTTCTTCACTGGGGCGCCCAAGTCTGGCAATGTTAGAAAATTTTCATCATTTTTCAACTTCTTCCTCGTTCTTTGTGCATGTTCATCATCTTGCCTTCTGCTGAAAGTTTGAATGCTGAAACTGTCGCCTGGCAGCCGACTGACCTCCATTGATGACCTCGGAGCTCCAGATATGCTTCTGAAAAAGCAGAATAGACCCACTAGGGCAAAACTGACCATTTCGAGATTCTGACTGCACCAGTCTGATGTGGACGTATTTTGAGCCAATCAAAATCAGTTCGGAACCTATCAAACCAACTTTCTATTTTTAGAAAGTTTTGCCAGTATCCATTTCCAAGAAAACCCAGAAAACGTTTACTAATTTTAGAAAATTTCTAAAAATAGCAATTTTCCTAAAATTTAGGGATGAAAAACTGAGATCTGGGTTTTGTAGGTTAAGCTGTTCTTAGCAGACCCATATCGTCAGAAATTGAAAATTTTATGTTTCGACCCCTCATGCAAGACATGTACACCCAAATTTTGACCTTTTTGACTGATTTAACAAGACTTCTACTCGTTTCTTCAAAATATCTAAGTGTAACAAAAATTTTAATTTTGGGGTACAATAGAAAGAACCATTCATTGCTCCAATTTCCTCTCCAAACGACCAATTGATGATCAGAAATAATCATCAAATGGTTGATAATGAAGGTAACAACACCCATAGAACTGAGAATTTGACGCTTATCTCTCCAACATCTCTTCTTTCCACACATAATGATCTTCATCAAAACATGTTGAAAATCCCATACTTGGATATTCAACCATAGAAATTTTTCAATACACCGAAACAAATTATTTTTATGATTCCAAATGTTAGATAGAGCCAAAAACGATCTCCAGAATCCAATGTCCTCTTTAGTGTACCATGGAAGCCACATCATGAAGGCTTCAGCAACAAGTGTACATGGAACAAATAATGTCTTCAAATCCCATCCTGAGAAGGATTGGAGTGAACTGAATTAACACTCAACTCAAGAGGGATTATTGAACATATAAACTCCTTGATTATCTGATTTCTTAATCTCTAAGGAGTCTTTGATGAATTGCATATTAAAGAGAGTGGCTCCAACCCTAACTCCTTCCAAACTCTCTTCAATCAAACTATGTGAACAATCAATTCCGAATAGGGCTTGCACCTCATCTTCAAGGGATATCAAGAATTGACTTTCCCAGTCATAAATGGGCGAGGATGGTGAACTGCTGATAGGCTGCATTTCAAAATCAGAATTTGGTTTCTTGTCTTCACTGCCCTCATAGCTGCTCCAAGACTCTAGTCTTTCACCATCCGCCAACTGAAAATACTCAAGGTCATGAAGAGGATCAGATTCTACCAATTCTTCAAGCCTTTTTTTACAATCAGCTACATGAAGAGGTAAATCTTATTTGAATTTGAGAACCTCTTTAAACTTTTCATCATCAAGGACCCTGTGGTCTTCAAGCTCTATTTCCCCCTCACTGTCTCCTTGATTATATGCTAAAGAAGCCCCCAACTTGATCAATGAGTTATTATTGATTGCAGACCTGAAAGTTTTAGTAGCAACAAACTCTTCCTTAGTGGCTTCAACCATCTTAAAAGGGTCATTATGGGGCTTTCCCATGCAAGCTACTTTGTCAAAGACATCTCCTCCTCCAAAGGCTATCTCATAGCTTGCAGTGAAATCTAAATTTTGTACTTTATTGGGATCAAAAGGAAATTTATCCCATACAGGTTCCTTGTCAACATTAGGCACCTTCACACCCAGATCCCAAATGTTGAAGGGCTGATTATTTTGATCAAAAGGAAAATGCCCTTCATACTTCTCTTGGAGTGGTGACTCTTTGAATGAGACACCTCCCAACTCACCAAAACTGATATCTTTATAAGTATCTTTTTCCAAGAGCTTAGTTTGATGATCAAACTCAAAACTACTCATGTCACCATCACTATAATAAAAGAAAGAATCATCAATGTTAGTTGTTTTGAAGATTCTATCCTTCTTACCTTCAATAAGCCCATCATGTGAAGGTGTATTACTAATTTTTTCATTAGTAGTCACAAGCATACCAAGGAAGTCTTCTTGATTACTTGTCATAGATTCTTCATGTATATCCAAAACTGATGTTGCGTCATTGCACTCATCCTTAGCATGTGCAAACAAATGCATATCAATAGGTTCATCCTGAGAATCTGCCATAGAATCATTGAGAAACAACATTTTATTCCCGTCTTTTGCATTAATGACCACCTCATTTTTCTGCTCTGTCTTCTTCAAGTGTGGCTTCAATTTTCCCTCACACTAATTGAACAAATCTTTTATCAACATACCAGCAGTAGAAGAATTTTTTCCTTCTTGTTCATGAATGTTTAGCAGAAAAGATAGGACGGATTTTGGAATGTCATCCATCTCATTCATAGTTAAAACTAAAATGTTTCTCATTGCTGCAACTACATCCTCCTCTTGTTCACTCCAAGTTGAAATGAAGAGGTAACAAATGAAATAATATATTCGATCTTACATACCCAAATCTATCAACAATATACTTGCTCTGAGTACTGAAAATGTCTTCAATATAGCAGCTCTTCTAGAGTATTGGCTGCTATCAGTTTCATCAAGATCTTGAAAACTTTCCACAATCATGTGAAGTATTCTCTTCTTAGTATTATCATCATAAGGCATCAAGGGTTCCAAGATTCTCATCACTTCATAGAGGCATGAAGTAATCAACAGACTAATTTCTTCATCTGCATGCCTCAACCAATAGGGATGAATCAAAGAGGTCATTGTAGGCGTTAATGCTCTTTTCATCAACTCAAAAGGTGATTGCTTCACCTGGCTCAAACATTGTTGCAAAGTAAGAAGTTTTCTTACTTCTTCATCCCTTGCCTGACATTCTTTAATGAGCCATGTTCCTGCAGTGTAAAGTGACCTTACAAAACTCTTTTCTTCTTCAGAAGCCATGATCAATTCTGACAACTCACGGTTTCTAAACTTCACAAAATATATCATCTTTAAGAACTTCTGGAAGTTGAAACCAAACTCAGTTCTGACCTCTAGTGTAGTATCTGATTTCCCTATCACTCATCTGATAGTTGAAGCTCTGAACTCATAGGATGGCAGGAAAACAGGCTTTAATACCACTATAATATTCCCCTTTAATTTTTTTTAATTTTTGACCAGCACAAACACCACTGTTAGTGTTAGCTCCAAATGTAAACCAGCTTGTAAAGTAACCCTCCACCTTTTGATCACCAAGATCCCAATGTGGGCGAGGTGAGAGCATATGGTGTCGGGATCGTTAGCAACTGGAAATTGAAATTACAATGCTTGCTAGGCGGCTAGCCAACCATGAAATGAAAAGTAAATGCTGGAAATACAAAGTAGGCGGATAACCAACCATGAGCTCAACTACTTATTCGGCGGGAGCAATTATTACAAATTATAAGGCAGCAAGCCAGCCATTTAATCCTCACTACCACTTGTTCAGTGGGGGGAATTTATTAACTTAATGTGCTGGAAATAAAATGCTTCAACCACTTATCCAATGGGAGCTAAATACAGAAATAAATTGCAGCAAATAAATAATTGATTGTTGGACTTGGTACTACTAACCAGCCTTACAATGAATGAATTTCAGCTACAAAACATATTAGAATGAAGGCCAAACATAACCAATGAATTAAGGATACTATCCTTAACTTTATACAATGTATACAATCAGATTTTAGCCTCATATAATCAGAAAACCAGAATTAATTCAAGTCTGATTAGAAATAGTAAAACACAGAAATCAGACCAGCAAATAAGAATTTCACCAAAATGGACGTAGCTCTTCACATACAGCCCGGAAAGACTTTGTTCAATAGTCAATAAAAGCCTCTAGTCATGGTGTCCACTCTCCAATAGGAAATTCATGCCAAAAACAACAACAAACAGTTGGCACAAATCCCAATGCAAGCTTGAAATGGAATGGCCCCCTCAAGGAGGTCGATTTGCTCCAAAAAATCCAACTCTTAGTAATTAAATCTGCAAATTGGTGAGATGAGGCGCCTTCCACAGTTGCACAGCTAGCACCAATACCCAAAACCAAACAAATTATGGAGTTGAAGCTACAAACAGAAATGTGCTTCAGCTAGCACTTCCAGCAATGATATAAACAAATTATAAACCAACAATCTGCCTATTATAATCAGATATAACAGATTATACAACAACAATCTGCTATCACCATCACAATGATGCTCAATCCACACTCCTGAATGAAGTATAGTCTTCAATCACCATCTAGGAAGCCGTAGTTTCAGGCCCGAAGAATGGTATAAAGCTAGAGAATACGCAATCCTCTTAGCAAAATCTGAACTCAGTTCAGCAGGACAACACTATGAATTTTCCAAAAGATGAGAATGAATGAGCAAGGCATAAATAAATAGACTTCTTCTTGGCATTCAAACCGCCTTTGTAACCTCCAAGAAAAGAATATAAAACACTTCAACTTCCTCAAGAGGGGACGCCCAACCTTTTCACTTGGCAAATAAAAATATTAAATTAACTTTAATCCACCTCCTTAGGTGTCCAAGAGAGGAGACAAATAATTCAACTTTTTAAATATTTTAATCTCCAAATAGGACGTCCACATTAAGTCCCACTTGTAAAAACAGCTTAAAAGTCACACGCCTAGACCAAGGGGTCCAAAATAATAATAAAATATTAATGTGACTTAAGTTATTAATTTACCAAACAAGCTCCAAGAAGGATGAAGAAACCAACACCCAAACTGAACTGCCACACTGCCAAAAATAGAATGAATGACTGGAAATAACTATGTTGTTGCTAGGATGACACTGCTATAAATATAACTTACCAAAAATAGCAAACTACTATTAATAGTAAGTGTTTGCAAACTCCATTTGAGCAACAACTGAGCAGTAATCAAGACTTACTAAAAATAGTAAGTGCATGGAAAGGTCGACGGATTTAGATGCATGTTTACCCACCCTGTAGATCTTTGAAAACCCAGAAAAACCCAGAAACCTTTCCTACATGCAAAGTACCAGAGAGAAATGCATGTCATTTTATCAACATGCATGTTACCTTACCTTGAAGCTCTCCAAAAACCCAAAAAGCTCCAAAGAATAGAATGCCAAAAAGAATGCCAAAAAAACCTGCATGTGAGCCTCCAAAATTGTAATGTCCCCATTTTTGGGATTACCCTAAATCTGCCTTGATTTTTAAAAGATATCTTTTAGTGTTCACTTTGCATTCTTTTTCTCCTTTTCCTAATCAATCATAGGATAAAGACATTCATAAATTTATTCATTTTTCTATCAAATAATCACAATTACTTATAAGGCTCAATAATTGCTACAAGTATCTTTATTATATAATTGTATTATTTTTATATATATAATTACATTCAATAATGTCAATGTAGCATAACATATGAGCAATGCTATAAGATAACTAGTAGCATGCATGATTTATTATTCCCCATGCAATCAATAAAGAAATAGATAACATTAAATAAATAGCATCATGTATGAATTACTATTAATTAGACTATTATTTAAATACCTGATGTATATATAAACATCATTATTTAAATGTACAAACATTTATCTAACTTATTATTTAAATTCATAAAATACTTATCTACTTTTCATCTGCCTGTCTTTATAAATTTCAGATGATCTGTAGTCTATATTTTATCTCTTGTTTCTCATTCTATTCTCTATTTCCTTCTTCCTTCTATATATATCTCATTCTTTCCCTTTTATATCTTCACATTCAAATGAGAAGATGTATCTTTTTTGAAAAGAGACATTCATTAAAAAGGACACAACCTTTTGAAATGATTGCTGCCTTTTGAAAACTAATTCCAAACCTTTCTAATTTTTATTTTATTGTTCTCCACACACTATTGATAGATCTCCTTTTTGGATCTTCATTCATTTACTCTTGTATCTTCTTCTTAAAATCTGATGTGTATATCCTATCCCTTTCCCTTATCTTCCACTCCTTATTTTATATCCTTATACCTCCATGAAGAGAGGCATCTCTTTGAATAGAGATAATCCCACAAATGGACATGACTTTTAGTTAAACATTCCTTAATGATATCTCAAATTATATTCATTTTATTATTTTGTTTTGATGTGTATTATATTTTACTATTTTATTTTTAATTTATTTGTAATATTATTTATATTTATTTATAGTATTATTTATATTTATTATTTAAATGTATATTTTAATATTTATAATATTATCTCTTAATAATTATATGATAATTATGAACTTATAACTTTATTTAAATTGTTAATTTTTATACTTTAATATTATAATATTATTTATTGTAATTATTTATATTATAATATTAATTTTTATATTCTTGTATCTTTGATATTTATTTTATTATCAATTAAATTTATATATTTTAATATTTATTAATATTCATAATTATTAATTTATTAGGAGTATACTTATCTCAAATGCCCTTTTGTGATGGGGACATCACAAAAATCCAAGCTGAAACCTCCTAAAAAAGTAGAAACCCTAATTTGCTTAACTGATTAGCCTACAAGTTTCCAGAAATAGGCTAATTCCAAATGAAGAGTGTAGAGCGAAAAATGGGGACATTACAAAATTGAATAAACACAAGGACACAAATATTTGGGTAAACTGAACTAATGAATTGCATACAAAGCTAGAGTCACCAACTTTGAGTAAACCTGTAATACAATGGTTGCAAAGTCACTAAAAATTATTTAGTTTACGTAAGTACACACAAGAGATATCACAATGAAAGGCATTGAACAATAATCTCAGCATAAAGTAGGCATAAAATCACCATTCATGAAAATCTATGTGCCAAAGGCACTTATTTATAAGCACTTAAAACGTTTTGCATGAGAAATAATCAAAAAGCTAGCTAATACTTCTACAATATGAATGGTTTGTTTGCACATAAAGCAAGATTATTATACAAATTTTCCTACAAATTGCAAACAAAAAGTCAAAATATCTCCAAATATAT
This sequence comes from Sequoia sempervirens, assembly GCA_007258455.2. Taxonomy (NCBI): domain Eukaryota; kingdom Viridiplantae; phylum Streptophyta; class Pinopsida; order Cupressales; family Cupressaceae; genus Sequoia; species Sequoia sempervirens. The sequence goes on from VDFB02000003.1 coordinate 9,007,091, forward strand.
TTATGATAAGGATAACTATCAACCAAACATAAACTTTCTAGAATGTCGTCTAAAAATAGTCATTATAAAATAGATTTCTCAAAATATGATTTTTTTCAAATATAGCACAAGCTATAAATAGCTCGAGTTAAAAATAGTGATTATCTAACACTTGGCTCCTAGCAATGATCTTAACAAAGCTCTTATGTTTTGACCATGGCAAATCCTCTGTAGAAGTGAAACCTGATGACCAAGCTTAGTGACTTGAGTTTGATTCCTTCCTCAAAAACTTGTGCAATTGAGTGTTTTATACTTGGATCCTATCCATGATGAAGACAAGTGTTGATCCTTGGGCAACTATGATGAAACTTACTGAATCTATCATCAATGACCAAAAAAATTCTATGGAAGCCTACTTTAATTGTGTCCTTTAGTGTTCAAAACATGAAACCCTAACTCTAACACATGGAAGAGATTCTTTTTGGCCTTAACTCATGTTTTCAACCTATGTTCCAACATCTATCCCCTCTAAAGCAAGCCCATGGCCCTTGGATTCACTTTATCTTTTATTCTTTCATTGACATTTTGATATCAAAACTCTACATGGTGTGTCAAGAGATCATAGTGCACTTTTTCTATCTATTTCCAATTGACAAGATAACATCCAACACTTCATGTGTAATGTCCCTTGTCCTACTTTACCCTACAATTCGCTTGTTGATTAGGGTTAGGATTTCTTCTTTCCAAATGAACGTTCTCTCTAATGAAGTAATCTTGGTTTGAAATCTGCATTCATCATATGAACAATATTTCCACACAATTGCATATATCTGTTAGCATTAATATCTAGATATCCAAATATAAACATAATCACAAAAGAAATAATGAAAACATATGAGGCATGGCATGAGTAGATCCACCCGAAGCTATCCATCTAAGCCCAAGAGCACAAGCGTCCAACCAGGACAACCCACCCCTTGGCCCCAAGCGGAACGTCCAAACCAATACCATTCCACCCTCAGAGTGGTGTGCTTAGTGGATACACTTGTACCTGCTTTCTCTACCCATGTCATCACCTTGAAAGACACTTGATTTACTGGGGGGAAGCCAGTGGAGCTTATAAGTGGTTCCAGGCCTACCACCCCTCCATGGCCTCGACGGATTTTGAGTGGGACCGCCACCCCTCCATGGCCCACCCATGCCTTGGGGCTGGGCGGAACCTTAAGCGGAATTTCCACCCCTCCATGGCCCATTGCAGTAAGCCCTGCTGGCTTAACCCACTGCTTCAATTCACTTTGCTGATATTTTTTTCTAATCGTGATGTTTGTTTTTGTTTGTTTTTGTTTGTTTTATGTTTTTTGCTTTTTTTGTATTTTGTGATGCAACGGTATGAAAAGATATAATGCTGATTGAAACAAATCTAGAACAGCTAATAGAAATATGCATGCACTTGCAAAATGAGAAATCTTTTATTTTCTTTAGTCACTAATATCAAATCATTTTATTTACACATGATCTTTCTTTTGAAATGCAAGAGAGATAAATGAAAATATATATGTATGAGAACTTGAAGGACGCCTATGTAAACCCTTGATCAGATTTTTGTTGCAGCTGAGCATGCACTTGTCCCTCTTTCTTTTGATTGCAAAATGATTCCTCAACTCAGCCGTCCCTAATGCAAGAAGTAGCAACTCAATAGGATAGGCAATTTGCACCTAGATGAAAGACGTCTCCTTCCTTGAGATGTACGGCTTCTCCCAGCATTGAAAGCTCATAAAAAATTCATCTATTGTCATCATCAAATGATGAAGAATATCTGGTATTTGCTGTTGATGATCAGACCATAAATCTGAGATGAAAACTTCTGAAAATCACACAAGTAATCCTTCAATAATGCCCAAATGAGACTCCTGAATGAAGCTACTCTCATGCCAAAATTCGGTGGACCTTTCACCACCTCAAATCAGCTCTCCAATGAAGATTAGACGTTCTCCAATGGTGTCTAAAATCTGAAACCCCAATCTCAGGTGTTGAAACTCCAGCAATGGAAAAATCAAGTATTCTCACAATGAAGTTGATTTTGCAAGTGAAGCTTTAAATACCTCTTCAAAGAGTTCGATTTTCTCAAGAAGCCTTTTTGGTCATTAAAAATAATATAAACTTCACTTTCATGTAATAGTTTGACTTTGGCATAATAAAATAATATTTTTAAGTACTTTATAAAGGATTAATGCTTCATTGACTTTAAGTGGCCCCCTTTTAATAAAGTTAATAAATAACTTTATAATATAAGCTTTTATTAATTAAAATATCATTAATGCCTTTCCCTTCATTAATAACTCATCAAATATGCCATGATTAATTGTGCCACCCATAACACTGCCAAAGTCAGGAGTCCAGGTGCCCTACCAAAAATAGCATTACTAAAAATATCACTTACTAAAAATAGTAAGTGTCCAAAACTGAACCAATAAGCAAATGCAGATGCTAAAACCTGAACCCATGGAGTCAACTGCCATGTGTAATGTCCCAATATGCTTGGGGAAACAGTCACAGATGGATCTTCTAATCAAACTACTAGCTCACAAGCGTCAAGTGATGAGCTAACCCCTTAACACCTGATGCTGACTAAGGAGGGGACATTACAGTCTGCCCTCCCCGAGATTGCTTGTCCTCAAACAATCGCAAAGCTGGATGTTGTAGAATATCCTCATGCTCCCACGTAGCATCCTCAACCGGCAAATCCTTCCACTTGACTAAATATTCCCTGCTGACTCTACACCAAAGATGTCTCTCCCTAGTCTCCAAAATAGCCTCAGGGACCAAAATCAATCTGCCCTCATCATCCAGGGGTCGAAGTGTAGTAGAAGGAATAATATGACGTCCCAACGCCTTCTTCAGGCGTGATACATGAAAGACGTTATGTACTCTATTGCCTGTCGGTAAGTCAAGCTCATACACCACCTCGCCAACTCTCCGAATCACTTTGAATGGTCCATAATACCATGGTTGGAGCTTCTCTGCCCCACTCCTCCTGAGTGTCGACTATCTGTAGGGCTGTAGCATAAGGTACACCGTGTCACCAACCTCAAATGAACGCCCTACTTGCAGCTGATCAGCATACTGCTTTTGTTGACTTTGAGCCTTCTGTATGTTTTCCTGTAGTGCTCACATAATGTCCTAGTTCTCCTGCAGAAGATCACCAGCACTAGGCACCCTGCTATCACTGAGCAACAAATCCAGGAAACTAGGTGCATCATACCCATATAAGGCTAAAAATGGTGACATCTGTATGGTCATATGGTAGGTGGAATTGTAACAATACTCACACAAGTGAATCCACCTAACCCAAGCTCCCTACTGTGCTGTCACATAGTTCCAAAGGTATCCTTCCACCCATTTGTTCACTATTTCAGTTTGACCATCGATCTGTGGGTGGTAACTAGTACTCAGAGTCAACTCGGTCCCACATAATCGAAATAACTCCTATCAAAAGTGGCTCATGAACCGGCAGTCTTTGTCGCTGACTATGCTCTGAGGCAAACCATGTAGTCTGAACACCTCACGGAAGAATAGATCTGCCACCTGTGTTGCTGTGTATGTAGTAGTAATCGGAAAGAAATGAGCATATTTCGTCAAACGATCAACCACTACACATAAACAATCCCTGCCCTGGGCTTTCGGCAAGCCCGAAATGAAATCCATAGATATGCATTCCCATTTACTCTCGGGAATGGGGAGCGGCTAAAGCAATCCTACTGGAAATGTGTGCTCCTGTTTGTTTTGCTGACAAACAGTGCACTCTCTGACATGACGAAGAACATCAGTTTTGAGACCTTTCCATGTGAACCTCTCCCAAACCTACCTGTAAGTTTATAATATCCGGGATGTCCTGCCAATGGTGAGTCATGAAAGGTTCTCAACACCTTGTTCTTCACATTGGATCCTGGGACCAAATATATCCTCTCCTTGTAAATGATAAGCTCATTTACAAGAGTGTATCTACTGTCCTAGATAGTCCCCTCAATGATGCCAGAAACCCAAGGGCTCTTGGCATACTCAGCTATGATCAAATGTCTCCAGTCCTCTGAGATCTTGGCCATGGAGCTCAAGTGTAGGCGGCGTGACAATGCATCAGCAACTACATTTTGAGTACCCTTGACATATGAGATGTCAAAATCATAAGACTGAATTTTGCTGACCCATTTATGTTGCCGCTCATTCAAATCCCTCTAACCAAGGAAATGCCTCAAACTATTATGATCAGTTTTCACACTAAACTGACTGCCCACTAGATACTGTCTGAACTTAGCCAACGCATGCATGATGGCTAACATCTCCTTGTCATAAATGTTGTAGCTCAACTCTAGCCCTCTTAGCTTTCTACTCTCAAAAGCTATGGGATGCTTATCCTACATAAGCACGGCACCAATGCCCTCTCCTGAAGGATCGCAATGTAACTCAAATGGCTTGGTGAAGTCAGGTAGTGCAAGGACTGGACATGATGTCATCATAGTCTTGAACTTCTTAAAGCACTCCTGTGCCTGAGGAGTCCATACAAAAGCCCCCTTCCATGTCAGATCTGTGAGTGGCACTGCATGACGCGAAAACCCACTGACGAAATGGCAGTAGAAGGCACACAACCCAAGAAACCCTCTAAGCTGAGTCAAACTCTCTGGAACTGGCCAATCCAAAATAGCATGAATCTTATCTGGATCCATGCGTACCCCCTTTGCACTGATAATATGTCCCAAATATAACAACTCTGTCATCCCCAAGGCACACTTGGACTCCTTGGCGTACAAGGACTCCCTGTCAAGTATGCCTAGTACAGTATCCAGATGAGCCAGATACTCCTCCCAAGTCCGGCTATAGACCAGAATATCATCAAAGAAAACTAATACATAACTCCACAATTGTGGCTGGAAAACTCTGTTCATCATGGACTGGAAAGTAGCAAGTGCATTGGTTAGGCAAAATGGCATAACCAGAAACTCATAATGTCCACAATGACAACGAAAAGCAGTCTTCTCGATGTCCTGATCTCTGACCCTAATCTGATGGTATCCGGACCTCAAGTCAATCTTCGAGAAGAAACATGCGCCATGGAGCTCATCAATCAACTCATCTATGTGTGGGATCAGATACCTATTTTTTATTGTTCTCTTGTTCAACTAACGGTAGTCAATACACATGCATAGAGAACCATTCTTCTTTTCACCAATACTACTAAAGACGCAAAGGGAGACTTGCTCGGCCGTATATGCCCCATAGCCAATAACTCCTTAATTGTTTTTTCTATCTCATCCTTCAATCTCTTGGGGTGCTGATAAGGGGTGATCATAACTGGCTTAGCGCCCTCCTCCAACTCGATGACATGCTCAATACCTATCTAGTGGCCTGCCTGGAGGTATATCACTAAACACCTTGGTGTGTTTAATCCTAAGCTCCTGTATGTCCGGATGGTAAGAAGGTTTTTGTTGTTCATCATGTGTAGGCATCACCATAAACTCTGCTGCCCAATCTACCATATCATGACGAACTAATCTCTCCATCCTCCTATAAGAAATTACTTTTAGGTTGCTATCCTTAATGGCTTGGAGAACATGAGTTTTACCATCAATCTGAAATTTCATCTCCATGTCCCTGAGATTGAGAGTAAACTCTCCAATAGCATGTAACCAACGCATACCAAGCACAATATCGGTATCCCCCATGTTCACAACATAGAAATCAGCCTTAAACTCATAGTTGTTGAGACGTATAGGAGGATCTGAAACCATTCTTTCACACTTGAGTGTGTAGCCATCAGCAACCTTTACTCTGATTCCTTCAAATTCCTTTGTTTGAATACCGCGTCTCTCTACAAATTGTGCATCTATAAATTTGTGTGTGGCCCCTGTATCCAGTAGAGAGATCACCTTTTGACCCGCCAAGATACCTCTCATCCTAAATGAACCTTCTTTTTGCATACTAGTGATGTAGGCATCTTTTATTTGCTGCTCCTCTTCATTTCCCTCTTCTTTTTCTGAATTTTCAAACCCTTCATCATCAAGAGCAGCCTGTTGTTCATCCAAATCAGTCAAGTCTTCTCCTTCATAAAACTATTCCATTTGCTTTGCTTTACCCTTGGGTCTCAAGGGGCATTCGTGCTTATCATCATATGGTCCTTTGCACCAAAAGCAAAGCTTCCGTTTCCTCAAATCATTATAAGTATCTCTATCCAATGATACTGCAAATTTCCTTTTTGGATCAGAATTTTCTGATTTCTTTGGGACAGCCTTTTGGTGACTAGGAGAAGATGGTTTAGGCACAAATTTGCTTCGTGAAGTAGATGGTTCCATGCTCTTTGCCTTTCTCATGGCTTCTTGCAATGTTGGTGGATCAAATGCCTTAATCCACCCCCTCATTGGCTCAAATAATCCCTCCACAAAGAGTATGATCAGCCTTCTCTCAGAAATTCCTGTGACCATAACGGATAGGTTTTGAAATTCACTAATATATGCCTCCAAGCTGCCAACTTGCCTTAGCTGTGCAAGGTCCCTAAAATAAGATTCAGGATCCTTTCTATCAAATCTTTCCACCAATCTCTCTACAAACTCTTGATATGAAGTGATTCTATCATGTTGAAGTGTCACCATGCCATGGTGCCACCAATCATGCACAACACCATCCAAATGCAAGGAAGCAAACTTGATTGCATCTATTTCAGACATAGGGCGTAATGACAAGAATGTGTCCAATTTGCTGATCCAAGAACAAGATGAAACCTTGCCACTTCCACCAAAATAGGGCATAGTTAGTTTGTTGGTTGCATGCTTAAGTTCTTTGTTTTGAGTGTAAGGTCTCCTAGCAATCCTTGATCTTAAATGTTTCCTCTTTTGGCTCAAGTATCTATCAAAAAACAAGTGTTGTTTGACTTCCGGTGGCAGCATATCCCACTCATCATGAATAGCCATAACATTATCTACAAATTGTGGCTCATTGTCCTCTTCCACCTGTGGTATGACTGGTTCATTTGGTAGAAAAGTGGGACGTGTTGGCCTATCAAATATGTGAGTAGATGTCCTCCTACCCCTTGGTGTAGCCATCACACTTCCATGATCTTCTTGCTCATGTTGAACCCTCCTTGGTTGACCTATCTACTGAATTGCTACAGTCAATTGTTGCAAAACATTGGCTATTTGTTGTTGACCAGCTGCTATTTGGTGCTGCCCTGCTTCTATCCCTCTGAAAATGGTTCTTGCTTTCTATTCATCATCATGCCTATCAAACCTGGGAGGACTACCCTCTCTTCTTTCCCCCATGTTTTCCTATTGAACCTGTTCTTCCACCTGTTTACCCTGCTGTTCAGCCTTCCTTTGTCTAGTGTAGTACCTATGTGGCCCAACTTCCTGTGATCTCATGTGCAGAACAATCCCCACAGGCTGGCAAGACCACCGCTCTGATACCACTGTAGTAAGCCCTGCTAGCTTAACCCACTGCTTCAATTCACTTTGCTGATATTTTTTTTCTGATCGTGATGTTTGTTTTTGTTTGTTTTGAGTTTTTTGCTTTTTTTGAATTTTGTGATGCAATGGTATGAAAAGATATAATGCTAATTGAAACAAATCTAGAACAGCTAATAGAAATATGCATGCATTTGCAAAATGAGAGATCTTTTATTTTCTTTAGTCACTAATATCAAATCATTTTATTTACACATGATCTTTCTTTTGAAATGCAAGAGAGATAAATGAAAATATATATATAGAGAACCTAAAGGACGCCTATGTAAACCCTTGATCAGATTTTTGTTGCAGCTGAGCATGCACTTGTCCCTCTTTCTTTTGATTGCAAAATGATTCCTCAACTCATCTGTCCCTAATGCAAGAAGTAGCAACTCAATAGGATAGGCAATTTGCACCTAGATGAAAGACGTCTCCTTCCTTGAGATGTACGGCTTCTCCCAGCATTGAAAGCTCATCAAAAATTCATCTATTGTCATCACCAAATGATGAAGAATATCTGGTATTTTCTGTTGATGATCAGACCATAAATCTGAGATGAAAACTTCTGAAAATCACACAAGTAATCCTTCAATAATGCCCAAATGAGACTCCTAAATGAAGCCTCTCTCATGCCAAAATTTGGTGGATCTTTCACCACCTCAAATCAGCTCTCCAATGAAGATTTTACGTTCTCCAATGGTGTCTAAAATCTGAAACCCCAGTCTCAGGTGTTGAAACTCCAGCAATGGCAAAATCAAGTATTCTCACAATGAAGTCGATTTTGCAAGTGAAGCTTTAAATACCTCTTCAAAGAGTTCGATTTTCTCAAGTGGCCTTTTTGGTCATTAAAAGTAATATAAACTTCACTTTCATGTAATAGTTTGACTTTGGCATAATAAAATAATATTTTTAAGTACTTTATGAAGGGTTAATGCTTCATTGACTTTAAGTGGCCCCCTTTTAATAAAGTTAATAAATAACTTTATAATATAAGCTTTTATTAATTAAAATATCATTGATGCCTTTCCCTTCATTAATAACTCATCAAATATGCCATGATTAATTGTGCCACCCATAACGCTGTCAAAGTCAGGAGTCAAGGTGCCCTACCAAAAAATAGCATTACTAAAAATATCATTTACTAAAAATAGTAAGTCTCCAAAATTGAACCAATAAGCAAATGCAGATGCTAAAACTTGAACCCATGGAGTCAACAGCCATGTGTAATGTCCCAATATGTCTGGGGAAACAATCACAGATGGACCCTCTAATCAAACTACTAGCTCACAAGGGTCAAGTGATGAGCTAACCCCTGAACACTTGATGCTGACTAAGGAGGGGACATTACACCCATCCTTGCCTTGGGTTCCAGGGGCAAACTTGAGTGGGTTTTTTAGGCACCACCTTTCTCAGGCCCTTCCTCCCAAGTAGGTTTGCAAACACTCAAAAGACGATCTTTAAAAGAGAAAATACATTGTTATTATTCATCGATTCATTTAAGTCCATATTAACATCATTTCCTAGAACAATTATCCTTATGATAATACTAAAGAAAGCATTGCATCAATAATCATATTACTAACATCTACTATGTATATATTTAAAGAAAGTATTGCATCAATAATCAAATTAGTAACATCTACTATGTATATATCTAAAGAAATCATTGCATCAATAATCAGATTAGTGACAGTCTATATCTAACTATGCATAGTCCCAATGATAATTCTTCCTACTGATATATAAGTAACGCCCAAAATATATATTTGCTAAAGAAGATAATGCAGAAATTAGGATTTGCCATGTCGAGATGCAATAACCTTAGTGAATAGATTATGATCGGCAGTATATAAGGTTTGCACACCCTGGTTCAAACATAGGCAATGGAGGCATTCAAAGATTACATGCAACATAGAATCCAACAAATCAGGTCACAGAGGAATTTTATTGCAGGCACTTGATTTTAATGCATTGAATGCTAGTTATCTATGATTTTCCTGTTATCATATTTGAAAATGCTAAATATTATTGCTAGTGAGTATATCACCTAAGTGTGGTATTTCCTACGTTATCTGCTGAGTGTGGTGTTTCCCATGTTATCTGCTCTCTATTCGTCTACTTCTTATTACCCGGTGATGATCCCCTGCTTGACGTTGGCTTCCTCGTTTTCTACGTGTGGAGGGTCGCGACCTCCTATCGGGCCACGCTATTCGTGAATGGAGATACCCGTTTACTGTTAAATCCTAGCGGTTGATTTTAAAAGGTAATTATCGTATGCTAAGTTAGTTTCTTTAACGGAGGCAATCCACAGATAATTAACATTCGTTAATGTTGTCTTGCTTTATCGTTTTAATTATTCTCGGGATGCATTGAGGAGTATCGTGAAGACTATCTCCGCCTTTGTAATAATAATAATGTTGCTTACACAATATATTAGTTTATGATTATATCATATTTGAATGTATATATTAGAATAATATTAAAATTATAATTTTTATTTATTTAATTTTCTTGTGTCATTCTGGGGGCATGACAGCCCTCCCCTCTCAATTTGTTTGCCCTCAAGCAAACCCCTTTTTATGTTATAGATATCTTTTAAGGTAAGAACTTAAGAAGAGGAATAGGTGTATGTCACATATCTATGGAATGTTCTATGAAGAGGTTTTCTATCTCCTTGATAAAGCAACCTCAGGGGTCTTATTGATATATTACAATTCTTATTGGAAAGTTTTGGTTGGATAATATGTTTCTCGACCTTGAGGGTGTAAGGTTGTCCTCACCACTTAGATTTGTTCCTCCATGAATGTGATGAGCCCTGCTGGCTCCCAACCCAAACCGCTATATTTTTCCTTATCTTTTTATGTTTTTTAGTTTTTTAGAGAAATTTCTAGAGAGAAGTAGAAGGGGCAATTTCACATAAATGCTCATAAAACTCAGTTTTGAGCTAAAATTTATAGAATGGAAGTGCAGAAGGTATTAAATAACTAAAACAAAGAGATTACAAATTACAGACATACCCAAAATGCTCCAGATTATTTAAATAAGAAATTATTCCAGTTTGCCAGCCAAGAATGGTGTAAACTGATGAAATCCAGTGTAGAAGGCTACAAAATGGAATCTCCAGCCTGAAAACTAAGGCAATTGCACTGTAGGAGATAGACGCCAAAGGAGAAGATGAGAAACCCTCAAGATAGTAGGCATTTCTCCCTAAAACTTCAAACGCCCTTGCTTTAAGAGCCACGCACTCCAAGGTGAAAACACGTCCTCAGCCAAGAAAGAACGGCCATGAAGCTGTAATGTCCTCCAGAAGATGATTGATGCCAATCCCTCAAACCCTCCTGTATTTTATTGAAATCTACTGAATACTGCACAGAAAATCCTGAATTAAGCATTGTAGAACTCCTGAATTGAAGCTCCTGCGGTTGCAATCATTCAACTAATCTTTCACAGTCTCACAATCACAGATCTGTGAAGAGTTTTCGTTCTCCAGAGATAAAATGTTTTGAAACCCCTGTCTCAGAGAAGCAAGCACAAGCCAAAGCCAAGAGAAAATATCAAATAGTCAAAAGTGAGTTTGATTTTACCTTGGCTTGCATATAAAGCCAAAAAGGCACACACTTCAAGAGAATGACGCCACTTTTCCACTTTAAAATATATTTTCACCTTATTCAATAGTCATTCACTTAAATACTTGAGCGCTCATATTATAATGTGTTTTAATTTCACTTGAATGAATTTGAGTGAAAACTTTATTATAAAGTCAAGTCAACTTTATAATATTTCGTCAAATAAAATTAGAACACTTTAATTTCACTAGAATATTAATATCTTGCTCATAACATATCATATTGACGTGCCATCAAAAGTTGTCAATCACTGAACTGCCAAGGCCTGCTGTGAGCCAATCACTGAACTCAAAGGGTGGAAACGACAAAACCCACCAAATAAGGCCACTAACCCTCTAACCAGATCTTGTTAGCCTACGAGAGTTTGAGTAATAGGCTAACCACCATCAAACACGATCATGCCGAAAAAGGGGACATTACAACGAAGCTCCATTTGTTTATTGTCTCTTCTTCTTTTGATTGGATGCCTTTGAGATCCCCTCCCTCATACCTTGTTTTCTTGCTTGGGTGTTCTTTGCTTTCTCACCCGAGGGTCGCTTCTATCCTGTGGACTCGGCCTTTACATTTATAATCACGTCCCCAAGGCTCATGGCATGTGAAACATAACCCCTTCCTTTTTAAATCTACCATCGCTTGACACATATGATCACGATCCCATTTCCCATTATAGTATGAACATGTCTTTCGGGAACCTTCCCTTCTTGGTCTTTCTTCTTCATGAGGGGGTTTGGAGGGGGAGGTAAAGTTCCTAGGTTTGTCTCTTGGTACGTTATCTTAAAATTTCATGGCCTTCTAAATGGCCTTATCTAACTGGGTGGGTTCTAATGCACTCACCATACTTTTGACTGACCCCCTTAATCCCTCTATGAACAAATAGGTGAGTCTCTCTTGAGAAATTTTGGGACCATGACTGCTAGGTTTTGAAACTCAGTGGCGTAATTCTCTATAGTTCCTTCTTGTCTTACTCGGGTGAGCTCCCTAAAGTACCATTTTGGATGCCTTTGGTCAAATCTTTTGATCAATCTTTGAGTGAAGTCACCATAGGTGGTAACTTGTTGATGACTTTGGGTTATGAGGTCGTGGTTCCACCATTCATGGGCCATCCCTGCTAGGTGCAACACGGCGAATTTGATGGCATTTTCCTCCGTCATTGGGCTTAAAGATAAGTACGTATCCAGTTTTTGTACCCATGAGTGTGCGGTTCTCTTTCCTTCTCCATCAAAATTGGGGAGGGTTAGTTTGCTTACCATATTTTAGAGACCCTTGTTGGGTTGATTGTTCTTTCCCTTTCCCTTCTAGGAGCAGTTCTCAGTTTGGCCTCACAATAATCTTCAAAGGGGATGGTGCTCCTAATTTCAGGATCTAGTCTATAATATGTTGTTGCAACCTCATCTACATTGTCGGTGGGGGGTTCGTTGGCTTCCCTCATTTCCATGTGTTCTTCCCTAGGCAAGAAAGAAGGTTTTGTGGGTCTAGAGTTTGTGGCTTTCAAGGGTGTAGGATCATTGTTTTCAGAATGGTTAGAGCTTGTCTCTCTTCCATTATTGCCATTCATATTCTGGATGGCTTGGAGGAGAAATTGTAAAGTTTGTTCGCTCCTTTCGTTTTGGTCCCTTGGCACTTGGGTGGTTTGCTCCATGAATGCCCTCCTCCCATTATTCATGAATGCGTCCATGTTGTTGTTTGGGGTGGTGTTTTTCCTAGAGTTTCTTCTTTGGTAGGTTAGCATTAACTATTGTTTCACAGGATGGCAGGATTATGCTCTGATACCACTGTAATGTCCCTTGTCCTGCTTTGCCCTAGAATTCGCTTGTTGATTAGGGTTAGGGTTTCTTCTTTCCAAATGAACGTTCTCTCTAATGAAGTAATCTTGGTTTGAAATCTGCATTCATCGTATGAACAATATTTCCACACAATTGCATATATCTATTAGCATTAATATCTAGATATCCATATAAAGATAATCACAAAAGCAATAAGGAAAACATATGAGGAGTGGCCTGGGTAGATCCACCCGAAGCTATCCATCTAAGCCCAAGAGCACAAGCGTCTAACCAGGACAACCCACCCCTTGGCCCCGAGCGAAACGTCCAAACCAATACCATTCCACCCTCAGAGTGGCATGCTTAGTGGATACACTTATACCTGCTTTCTCTATCTATGCTATCACCTCGAAAGACACTTGACCTACTGGGGGGAAGCCAGCAAAGCTTATAAGTGGTTCTAGGCCTACCACCCCTCCATGGCCTCAACGGATCTTGAGTGGGACCCCCACCCCTCCATGGCCCACTCATGCCTTGGGACTAGGCAGAACCTTAAGTGGAATTTCCACCCCTCCATGGCCCATCCTTGCCTTGGGTTCCAGGGGCGGACTTGAGTGGGATTTTTAGGCACCACCTTTCTCAAGCCCTTCCTCCCAAGTAGGTTTGCAAACACTCAAAAGATAATCTTTAAAAGAGTAAATACATTGTCATTATTCATCGATTCATTTAAGCCCATATTAACATCATTTCCTAGAATAATTATCCTTATTATAATACTAAAGAAAGCATTGCATCAATAATCAGATTACTAACATCTACTATGTATATATCTAAAGAAAGTATTGCATCAATACTCAGATTAGTAACATCTACTATGTATATATCTAAAGAAATCATTGCATCAATAATCAGATTAGTGACAGTCTATATCTAACTATGCATAGTCCCAATGATAATTCTTCCTACTGATATATAAGTAATGCCCAGAATATATATTTGCTAAAGAAGATAATGCGGAAATTAGGATTTGCCATGTCGAGATGCAGTAACCTTAGTGAATAGATTATGATTAGCAGTTTATAAGGTTTGCAAGGTTTGCACACCTCGGTTCAGACATAGGCGATGGAGGCATTCAAAGATTAGATGCAGTATAGAATCCAACGAATCAGGTCACGGAGGAAGTTTATTGCAAGCACTTGATTTTAATGCATTGAATGCTAGTTATCTATGATTTTCCTGTTATCATATTTGAAAATGCTAAATATTATTGCTAGTGAGTATATCACCTGAGTGTGGTATTTCCTACGTTATTTGCTAAGTGTGGTGTTTCCCACGTTATTTGCTCTCTATTCGTCTACTTCTTATTACCTGACGATGATCCCCTGCTTGACCTTGGCTTCCTTGTTTTCTACGTGTGGAGGGTTGCGACATCCTATCGGGCCGCATCGTTCGTGAATGGAGATACCTGTTTTTTGTTAAATACTAGCGATTGATTTTAAAAGGTAATTATCGTATACTAAGTTAGTTTCTTTAACGGAGGCGATCCACAAATAATTAACATTCGTTAATGTTGTCTTGCTTTATCGTTTTTTAATTATTCTCGGGATGCATTGAGGAGTATTGTGAAGACTATCTCCACCGTTGTAATAATAACAATGTTGATACATTAGTTTATGATTATATCATATTTGAATGTATATATTAGAATAATATTAAAGTTATAATTTTTATTTATTTAATTGTCTTGTGTCATTCCGGGGGCATGACATCAAGGGCACACCAAGACTCATTAATGCACTTTTGTTCTATTTTTTGATAGACAATGTGACATGAGGGCCTTTATGGGATCGCAAAACATGAGTTAAGCTCTTTTGCTATGTTTCAATGTTGACACAATGATATCCAATCATCTAGGAGAGCACCCAAGCCTTGAGGAGCAGTTTTTGGTCTAAAAATCCATTGGCGTGATAACAATGAGTGCTCTTGTGGTGCCATAAGTCACTTATATGCACTTCTATTATAATTTTACTTTAAAATCTTGACACCAACCCTCTTGGGTGCGTGCTTGGGTGACTTGGTGCACTTTTGTTATGTTTTTTCACTTGACAACTCAACACAAGGACCCTCCTAGGTGTCCCTAGCCACTTAAGTATTAAAAGGTGCACGTTTTAATTCTAACTCTTCGATGACATTTTCCTTGTAACTGAAAAAGTGTTTTTGTTCCAATTTGACACTTAGTTTGCCACTTAAGTGACAGTACTTTTTGGGTCACTTAAGCAATCTATTTCTTCAGACATTGAAAAGTGCAAACACTTAATGACTTAACCAATTTTTGCCTTGCAACATCACAAAAGACCCACATAGAAACGTACCCAAGCTTCTTGGAGACATTTTTATAGTGATTTTGGCCCTCCAACATGACTTTCTCTTCATCTGGCACTTCTTGGACCATCTATATGTCTTTTCCCACCTTAGAATTTCCCTAAGTACCTTTTCTTTGTCAAAACATCCCTCAAAAGCTCTATCATTCACTTGCTTGCCTCTGCACTTCACTACTTTTCCCTATATCTCAGCTGACACGTCCACCTCATTTAGCATCCTTGAAAAACTTTCACTTTAACCCTGCAAAGGTGTTTGCTTAAACAACCAACACATTGACAACAATGGAAAACATGGACTTAGATTTGACTTACAAACAGGAAACTATTGACTTCTGATTTAAAACTTAGTACAGCACAAAAAAAATTGTATGCCTCCAATAGACAACTCCTTAAGTATATTCCCATTAGGGACTGGAAGTACATTGCTACTGGAGCTGCTTGAAGTAACTTTTCCACCATAATAAAGCATACTCAGAATCTTGAGCTGTGAAAACTTAGTTCATGTGTAGCCCAAACAACAAAAATAATGTTCTAGATATCTCAGCCAATTATTCAGTTTTTCTGCATTCATTTTCCTGTGAATAGTGGCTTTTGTAATGTAACCGTTTTAGCTGACATTGTTTGTTGAGGAGTGAGCATATGATTGTGACCCTCGTAGGCTGACAGATTTGATTAGAGGGTTATCCATGGCAGTTATCTAGAGTTTCGGGACATTACTCCACCAATTGATTCAGATTTGGGCCTTTACAAGGACTCACAGAGTGATATTCAAGCACTTACTATTTATAGTAAGTCAGGCCAACAGGGGTTACTATTTCTGGCAGGGCACCTGGTTCAGTTGGCAAGTTCGGTATCGACCTAGTTTGACAATTCGTTGAGCAAACGGAGAATAATGGCACATTTAATAATAATTAAATGATTATTATTATGACTTTATAATATAAAGTCAATTAAATGAAATATTAAAGTATTAATTAATGGAAAATTATAAAGTATTTAATACTTTATAATAGAGGAGTAATTTTAATATTAAATGAGTATTTATTACTCATTTAAAAAGGGACGCCATTTATTAATAATTTCCCTAAGTCTCAAAGGGGCAAAATTATTATTATTAAATGTCATTTAATTGCTTTTTTGAGAAGGGGTCGAACTTGTGTAAGAGAGTTATATATTTCTCAAAGGCAGAATAGAACTCATTATGATATGATTATTCAAATTTTGTCTTTTCTCTCTAAGAACATTTGGAGTTGGAGAAACAAGGGTTTCTGCAATCAGGCTGTGGAGAACGTAAACTCTTCATAGACCAGCATTCTGAAGTTGTGAAAGATCAGCTATAGTTTGCTAATGGTTGGCTTCAATACAGAGGTCAAATTTGTGCATCATCGAGGAGATTCAACATGGATTTAATCAGCTTGTTTGTAAAGGGCGAATTTCATCTTGTGTGGCAGTTGATATTGCTGATTTACCATGTTTGAGGCCGTACACTTGCTGTACCTGCAGGCCGTACATTGCAGCAAAGGGACGTCTTTTTAAAAGGAAGCCAAACGCCTCTCTTTCCAGCCTCTAACTTATCTCAATGGTGGCGCCTAGGGTGGAGTAGGTTGATTCAAGCAAAATATAGAAGGAGAAATCATTATTGCAAGCTGGCCGTACCATTCAAGGCTTCTTCAAGCGGCTGCAAACAAAAAAATCAGGTTTTTAATAAATGCATATGTTGCTTTTTGTATGCATGTTGAATCTACAGCCTTGTAATCATCTTTCAATAAGAACTAAGTCATTTGCCATCAGTTTGGAAGTTGTTTGCTTTTGTAGTTGTTATTTTGTTGATTTTTCATCATCTGGCACCATTTTAATTTAAAAACCAGCAAAAAATTTATATGCAAAACTCATTGAAAACCCACAAACCATCAAAACTCAGCAAAACTTCATTATTCAGCATAAATTGGGGTTGAGAGACACCAGGTCTCTTACAGCTTTGCAGCCACAATGGCCTGATTTTACTACAGCTCATTTTTGCAGGACTAATTATGAAGACACGTCATATAATTTAGTTTCTATCTTCCAAACTAAATTAGATATTCATCCCATAAGGATTATTCTGGAACATAATCTGAATCTACACTATGAATAGAAACTGTTATTGGCCTTTGAATAGAATTATTAGAGTTGTACAAGAATATCACAATGCGAAAAAAACCCAACAATTTCTCTTAAATCTGTAACAAAAGGTGTTTACAAGTACCAATGCTGGAAATGGAAGACTTTATTGAAATAATGAGTTTTAAGTGTACAAGCTACTACAACTTATATAGTGTAAGATTCCCCTCTAAATTTTTGCCGAACTACTTATTTTCCCAAAGGCAATTTGTCAAACAGTTTGCATACACATATGATTGTAATATTTATTTTAAGTGCAGATTTATATAATCTTGGATTTGCAATTTTCCATATAACATTCACGATAAAGTGAAATTCATAGACAAAGAGCTTGACTCGTGTTTTAGGAACTTAATTGTTCACATTATTAATTAATTGACTTCATTAAATTGACAGAATATAATGGAGTTTGAATACATATAGATTTCTGACCTTCATACACAAATGATTCGCTTATATTTAAGAGCTAGAAACACTTATCACTACCCTTGGATACTGATTGGACACTCCAATGGAGATATTTGAATAGCCGCCAACTCCTTCATGCATCGACCTGAATTTTGACTTCACAATAGATATCCTTAGATGTTAACATGTTCCTACATAAGCAGCAGACCAAATGAATAGTACAGCTGCACTTGGGTTGGTAATTTGCTAACTTTAACTATATAATAATACATTAAAGGTATCGCGATGTAGTCAATGCTAAAGAGAATAACCCGATTTCTTTTACTTTTCCGACACTTGGTGTTCAAGCATCAGCCATAGGTGTGCAGTGATAGCTTTGAGAGCTATGACCTCTCTTTCTTTAATGATGGTTTCTATCTAGAGATGTCACTTGGACCCCACGTCACCCAAGGAAATCTGGCAATGACTAGGATATATGGTGGCGGCTTACAAAGCTACGGTTCCCTCTTAAATTGCCAACAACTGTTATAACACCTCCCACCTCCACATCACTATAGTGTGTAAAGAATTGACTTGTTGATTTTTCTGCAAAGTCACGATTTCCCCTTACAGATGTGTGATCCCTTCATAAGAGGTAGCGCTCATAAAATACAATCCAGCCCCAATAATATTAATTCATCGGTTTATACTCAATATCAAATCAATGAAATCAGCTTGCCAAGTGATATCTTCAATCTACAAAATCAAATTATGGTGCCCAAGAATAACCTTCAACTCTAAATCAAACCAAATTCTTGAAATTTGTCTTTTCAAAGGCTTCACAAATTTCTCGCAATCGTTCAACTTATCATTGAAGCATAATGCGAATTGCGAGTGAATCCACCATCCGATGGAGTTGAGTTTTCGTCCAATCCACCTGCAACTCAAGGGTTTCCGTCCTCAAGCTTCCTAGAACCTATAAACCAAGCTCTCCAATTTCTCCCGATAATAATTTTGCAAAAGATAAAAGATAATCTTTTATTCACCACCTTTTATATTTTCATATATTTTTCCTTAAAGTGACTTTATTTAATATTTTAGCAATGCATTTAATAAAGTCACTTTAATAATAAATTAATTAATTGAATATAAATGTCAAAAATGTTACTTACGACGATTTAATATTTAATTAGTTAAATTAGACTTTGTTGGATGATCACTCAATAAACAAGGACATTACAGTCCTCCCTTCACGGCATTGCTTTCCTTCAAGCAATTGCAAACCTATTTGCTGCAATATCTACTCTCATTCCCACATAGCATCCTCAAGAGGCAAATCTCTCCATCTGATCAAATACTCCTCAATCATCCTACTTCTCCATCTATGCCCCCTCACATCCAAGATAGCATCAAGCACCAAAATCAATTTGCTCTCCTCATCTAATGGTGGAAGCTCTAGAGATCGCCCCTTTTAGATAAGATACATGAAACACGTTATGAATTTTACTAGCTTCAGGCAACTCTAGCTCATGCGCCACCTCTCCAACTCTCCTCACAATCCTATAGGGTGCCATAGAACCTAGGCCTCAGCTTTTTTGCACCACTCCTTTTCAATGTAGACTATCTGTAAGGCTATAGGCGCAAGAAAACTAAATCACCAACCTCAGAAGTTCTTTGAATCATGTGCTTATCTACATATGTCTTTTTTTGATTTTGAGCATGATGCAAACTTTCCTTTGGTGACTTTAAGGATATCCTGGCTATGATACATTAACTCTCTCACCTTGGGAGCTCTACTATCATCAAATGCTAAGTCTACAAAAGCCAATGTCATACCCATACATGACCCTAAATTGTGACATGCCTACTGACATGTGGTAGGTAGTATTATACCAATGCTCCCCTAAGTATAGCCATCTGACCCAAGCCTTTTACTGCCCTGCTACATAATTATGTAAATACCCCTCCACCCACTTCCTTACAATCTTTGTTTGTATGTCTGTTTGTATATGGTAAATAGTACTTGGGGACAACTCGATACCAACCAATCTAAACAATTCCTGCCAAAACACACTGAGAAATTTGCTTTTCCTATCACTGATACTATTCTTCAGAAGCCCATGAAGTCTAAATACCTCTCTAAAGAACAAATTTTCCACCTGAGTTGCCTTATAATCAGAAGAAATAGCAAATAAATGTGCATTCTTCATCAATTTGTCAACCACTACAATAAAGTCCATGGATATATCTTGTGCAATCTTGTGGTATTTCTTTGATCTTTGCATGATGGTTATTCTATAAGCTTGTAAGCATGTTTTTATCACATAGGGTTATGTAGAAAATGGTTTGAACTTGGTAATTTCCTAACAAAAATAGCCTATAGTATGATTGAGATTTTGAAATTGGATTCTCTTCTTTTCATGCATTAAATTGGTTTTCTTATAGTCTATTCTACACTCTCCAATCTTCTACATTCACAAGCTATTTCACAAGCTATTTCACAAGACTCTACAACATTCCAACATTCTACAACAACATTAGTTCTTTGTGCACTTACTCTCCATGTCATGAAGCCTTTTGCAAGCCATTGGACTCCACTCTCTTGGGATGGTTTGCTATACTTCCCTCTTTCTTTGTCATTATGTATTTTATTGTTCTTTGGCATCTTTAGTTTCTACACCTCCTAACTTGCTTTCCCTTACACACTAAAATACTAGCATCTTTGTAGACCTGATTTGTTAGTATTCATAGACATTTATACTGTCATCCGTTTAATTCTAAGCAAACACAATTCCAATCTATTTTCAATTTGATTGCCTGTGGAGGTTGAAAGACCAAATTTGGGGCTTCATCATTTTAGCAAGCTCCCAAGCAATCACCAACATTTTTCTTTCCCTAGATATAGATACTGTTGGTGGTCTTCACACATGGAAGTTTTGTATTTGTAATCTTTCCTTTGTCCTTTTATCACTTGATTTGAATAAATCAAGTAGAGCATATTACTATTATGTTAAATTTTTTTTGGTTATTTCTTGTGTGTTGTTCCATTTGTTTCTATTTTCCTTGTGTGTAGATATGTAATGTCCCCTTCTCGAGCATGATCTTTCCAGTGACCATTGGCCTATTCTGGAGACTCGTAGGCTATTCGGAAGGTGAAATTAGGGTTTCTGGTTTTGAAGGATGCTCTTGCTTGAGGTTGGTTGTTTCAATGGCGGATTCTTTCTGGGTTTTCAAAGAGCTTCGCAGTGATATGTTTTTCTTGGCATTCTGAGCATTTTCGGGAATTTACTATTTTTAGTAAATTCTATTTCTGGCAGTGGTCCTGTTGGTTTCGGCTCGGTTGGCTTTCCATTTCAGACTGATCAGTTGGCTTACTCATTTTTGGCTTTGGGGCATAACTGGAGAGATAAGTCGAATTATTTTAATTAAGTCATGTTTTAATGTTATATTTTATCATTGACCCCTTGGCCTAGCAACTGCACTTTAAGTTGTTTTAAAAGATGTTCTTTATGGGTGGGCGCCTCATTGAAGGAATTAATTATATCTTTTATTAAAAGATTTATTCCAAGCATAAGTTGGACGCCAACTTCAAGGAAGGGATAAAGTTTGTAATTAAAAGTCAAAGTATTGCTTGGGAAAAGTGGGACGCCATCTATTGGAGGATTAGGGTTTGACTCATAACAGAAGATTAGGGTTTCGAGAAGATCAATTGGAAATTATAAAAGGAAGCCATTGGTCCTCATTTCAGTATCTTTGGTCTACAGGAATGTTATGTTGTCGGTTTGGCTCTGGGATTGCTTCGAGGAATGTAAGTCTCCTAGCTTGGCATTGCTTATTGCTTGAAAGATAGCGACTAGTGGTGAGATAGTGTAGTTTGAGAGTTTTGTATTGGGATTTGTGCATTGTAGTCAGCTTGTGGCTTTCTAGTTCAGATTTATGCATATTAGAGAGTTTCTGGAATTGCATTTTCCTTACAGCAGATTGTAGTTTTCATTCATAAATCAAAAATATCAAAAAATATCATTCTGGGTATTGCATATTTTAGCTTGTCTAGGAAGGGCGACCCTTATTGCCAAGTTGTAGAATTTTTAAGAAAGAACCTGATTTTATATAGTGAAATCACCCCTTTGCTGGGCCGTACCATCTGCATTATCTTGGAATTCATGCCATTAATTAATATCAGCATTTTGAGTCAGTTTTATTTTCTAGTTGTGAAATTTGATTGAGTTTGGAGTGAGTTGTGAGTGAATCTGTGAGTTTCAGGGCTGCTGTTCATGCAAGTGGAAAACAGGACTGTCATAAATCAGATTATCAGGTTGGCCTTAATAGTAGAGTTTTTGATCAAAGCTTTATTATTCGTTGAAGGAAATTCAATATAAATTGTTGCAGCTCTATTTACATCTTGATTCACATTGATAGCAAGGCTTTATCTATCATATTGTAAGCTGACAGTAGTACTGGCAACAGTTGTTAATCTTGCTTTATTATGTTTTGTAATGCTCATCTTTACATTCTGTAATTGCAATTGTATTTCTTTTACCTCCGCCCTATGGTAGCTCCTTTCCCACTCCGGGTCAGAAAGCACATTCTGGGTGTTGAGTTACTTTCAGCATTCTCGCTTATTTCCCGTAATTGCATTGTAATTCTTAGCATCTCCGTCATATGGTAGCTCCCATTCCACCTCGGTTTGGAAAGCACATTCTTGACGTCGAGTATTTCAGCTTATTAGATGATAGGGATCCTCTGACCACATGCCCATCGTTCGCCGACGCAGTCTTGGTTAAAGTTCTTGTATTCAGCATTTCCGTTAAGATCCTCTGACCAATGCTCACACCTTGCCCACATCGGGATCCTGGTGTACATTCTGGTTAGAGTTGCTTCAGCAACGTTTTGGTTTAGAGCTAACCTTAACGGGCGCGTAATGTTTGTAACTTGCAATTGAAAATCAAAAAAAAAAATTGGCTCGGAATATTTCAGTGGTATCAGAGCCAAGATCTTGCCATCCTGTGAACAAACTGTCTATGAGTGACAAAGAAAAGAGATACATAGCAAGGGAAGACAAGAAAGTTGGAAAACAGTTTCAGCCCTATCAGGCCCCAGAAGGTCAGACAACTTCAGAGGTCTTAAGGTCTCATTGGGAGTCTTCTCGGGAAATAGATATGGCAGAAGGTGAGAGGTCAGTCGGGGGTAACGAAAGTTTTACCAGCAACAAAGATGACAGTGGAAAGGGAAGAGAGAGATTGATAAGTCCCGGAAAGAGATTTGAAAGGAAGATGGATGCCCTGATGGATATGGTATCTCTCATGATGGGGAAAGTAGGTCAGAACACAATTCCACAAAGCAACCCAGGACAAAGAGGAGAACACAGTGCCTCCAACCAGCATGATGGACATGCTGCTCAGCCTGTTTCAAACAACACTTACATCTCATCCAGGCCATTCAAACCCACCTTCTTGGCACCAGTAAACACTCAACCTGAACATGAAGAGAATGCTTCATTCGTGGAACAGTTGAGACTTGGTCGTGTGGAGTATGATTCCCCCTCTGATAAAATCAAGATGGATATGTCCTATAATGATTTTATGGATCATAAAAGAAAGAATAAGGGACAAGGGAGACATTATGAGCAAAGAAGAACAACAGTTCAAGGGGACTTGTATCAAGCTGTCAACAAGGTTATACTTCCACACTATGACGGGAGTGATAACAATTCAGCTCGAGCTTGGATACAGAAGCTAGATAACTATCTAGCTCTTAGACCTATGGCAGAAGAGGAGGCGATTAAGTTCGCTACGCTACACCTAGATGGGGTGGCGCACGAGTGGTGGTACCATGGCCTAGTCACCTTGGGTCATTGGTCTATCACAACCTATGATGAGTTCACCAATAGGCTCATCGAGAGATTTGAGAAAAAAGATCCTGAAATACATTTCAGAGAATTGGCACAGTTGATGCCTACATAACTGAGTTTCAGAGACTCTCAGTCATGGTCACTGGAATCACGGAGAGGCGGTTGGTGATCCTTTTCAGTGAAGGATTGATGGAACCACTCAAGGGTTGGATTAAAGCTTTTGATCCACCCTCCCTACAGGAGGCCATGAAGAAGGCAAGAAACATGGAGTGGGCAGCTCCTAAGGCAAAGTTTCAACCCAGGCCATCCTTTCACAAAGGGGATAAAGGAAAAAAACCTCATCAAAGACCTCCTTTGAGACCTCAGCATAAGGAGTTCAAACAGCATAATCCTCATGTCACAAGATTGGATCCAAAGACACTGAACAAACTCGGAAGAAAGGGGTTATGTTTCCGGTGTAGGGAAAAATGGTCTCAAGATCATGTTTGCCCAAAGGGAGTTAAATTTAATCAGATTGAGTACTATTCAGTTGGTGAAAGTAATTCTGATTTTTCAGACCAGCAATCTGATTTTGAAGATAGTGAAGTGGAAAGAGTTCTAGAAGAGTTTGAAGATGAAAAGGAAAGCGGAGGTATTTTGGCTCAACTTTCGAGCTTTTAAAGAAATGAATCCTTCAAGGTTCGAGGGATGATTAAGGGGCAGCGAATAATTGCTTTGATTGACACCGGGGCAACACATAACTTCATTGATGAAGTTGTGGTGGCAAAGAAGGGGCTGCAAACATAAGAGTTTGAAGGCTTCAAGGTCATGGTTGCTGATGGATTCCACATCTCATGCACCAAGAAGATCTCGAACATGACTATGCAATTGGGAAACTATGAAGTCAAGGACGACTTCTATGTGGTCAACATTGGAGATACGGATGTCGTTCTAGGCATTCAATGGCTGCGTTCACTTGGAGAGATCTCCTTAAATCTGCAAACTATGGAGCTTAAGTTTCAATCCGATGGGAAGAAGGTAGTACTAAGAGGAATGTCCAATGGAGGTCCTCAGGTTGTGTCATTCAAGAGAATGGCAAGGCTGATTCGTCATGATCAAGTTGAGTGGGTTGCAGAATGTATGATTCTTCCTGCTAGTCCGGTTGACACTAAGAGAGACTATCCTCCTGATGTTCAATCCTTACTCACAAAGAAGAGCAAGGTATTTGCTGATTTACCTCCTGGACCACCACCTGAACGGGGTTCGGAGCATATCATAGAGCTCAAGGAAGGAGCTAAACCAGTCATTACAACTCCATATCGGTACCCTAAGAAGCAGAAGGATGATATTGAGAAAAATATTCAGGAACTCTTGGAGATAGGTTTCATTCGTCCAAGCAAGAGTCCCTTCGCTTCAGCAGTGGTTCTTGTGAGGAAGAAGGATGGTACCATGCGCATGTGTGTGGACTATCGTGCTTTGAATCAAAGCACCATCAAAAACCGATACCCCATTCCAAGGATAGATGAGCTCATTGATGAGCTACATGGGGTGAAGTTCTTTTCAAAGATCGATTTGAGATCGGGTTACCATCAAATTCAGATGAAAGGATCTAATGTTGAGAAGACAGCTTTTAGATGTCACTATGGCCACTTCGAGTTTCTAGTCATGCCATTTGGGTTGACTAATGCTCCTGCTACCTTCCAGTCTTGTATGAATAGAGTTTTTCAGAAGCAGTTGAGGAAGTTTGTGTTGATATTTTTTGATGACATCCTGATTTTCAGCAAGACATGGGAAGAACATCTCAAGCACTTGGAGGAAGTGCTTAGCATCTTAGAATCTGAGAGCTTGTTTGCCAAAGAGTCCAAATGTGAATTTGGAATGAAGGAGCTACTTTACCTTGGCCACATAATCAGTGCTGAGGGAGTGAAGGTTGATCCTGAAAAGATCAAGGCAGTTGTTGATTGGCCACCTCCTGAGAACTTGACTCAGTTGAAAGGGTTCTTGGGTCTTTGTGGATTTTATCGTAGATTTGTGAAAGGCTACTCACAGAATGCTGCTCCTCTTACTGATCTCACAAAAAAAGGAGCTTTTTGTTGGTCAAAAAAGGCTCAAACTGTTTTTGATAAGTTTAAGAGGATCATGAGCTCTTGTCCGGTTCTGGCCATTCCGGATTTTTCCAAGCCTTTCGAGCTACAATGTGATGCAACCGGTGAAGGAGTTGGGGCTGTCTTGATGCAAGACAAACATCCCATTGTGTTTGAGAGCAGAAAACTGAGGGGTGTTGAAAGGACATACTCTATCTATGACAAGGAAATGCTTGCCATTATGCATGCATTAGCTAAGTTCAGACAGTATTTGGTGGGAAATAAGTTCGTGGTCAAGACTAATCACAATAGTCTCAAACACTTCATGCATCAGAAGGATCTGAACGAGAGGCAACAAAAGTGGGTGAGTAAGCTTCAAGCTTACGACTTTGACATTGAGTATGTCAAAGGGAAAAATAACGTTGTGGCTGATGCCCTGTCTAGAAGACCCCATTTGAGCTCATTGTGTGAGCTTACTGCTGATTGGAAGGACATGTTGCTTGCTGATTATGCCAAAAATCAGTTTGCAACCAGCATCATTGAGGGTACTTTTCATGACGAAAGGTACAAGGTGATTGAAGGGTTGATACACTACAAGGGGAGAATCTTTCTGGTGGCTGATTCTAAGCTCAGGAAGAAGATTTTATTGACATTTCATGACATTCCGCTTGCTGGTCACCAAGGATTCTTTAAGACATATCGGCAGATCCGAGAAAGGTTTTCTTGGAAAGGGTTGAAAGGAGAAGTTCAACGCTACATTCAGGAGTGTCCCGTTTGTCAAATGAACAAGAATGAGCATACTCTACCAGCGGGTCTGCTGCAACCTCTCCCTATTTCCAATCAAAAATGGGAAAGCATATCGATGGACTTCATCACAGGGTTGCCCAAGGTCCAAGGGAAGGATTGTATCTATGTTGTAGTGGATAGACTAACAAAATTCGCTCACTTCTTTGCCATTACCAGCTCTTTTTCAACAACCCAAGTTGCAAATCTGTTTTTTCATGAGGTGTTTAGGTTACATGAGCTGCCAAAAAACATTGTGAGTGATAGGGACAGCAAATTCCTAAGCACTTTTTGGCAAGAGGTCTTCAGAATGAGTGTACTTTGCTTACTCCAAGCACTAGTTATCATCCCCAAACAGATGGACAAACTGAAATAGTGAACAAGTGGTTGGAAGGCTACTTGAGAAACTATGTTTCGGAGCAGCAAAGAGCGTGGGTTAAGTGGCTTCACATAGGCGAGTACTGTTATAATTCTTCCTTTCATATGTCAATAAAGATGTCACCTTTCTTGGCTCTTTATGGTTATGAAGCACCTAGCTTTGCTGATTTGGTATTTGGCGATAGCAAAGCTCCTCAAGCCAAGGACTTATTGCAGCAGAGTCAAGACATCATGAAATCATTGAAGAACAATCTTCAGATTGCACAGAATCAGCAGAAGATGTATGCTGATCAGAGGCGTGTTGAGCACTCTTTCGAGGTTGGGGATATGGTTTATCTCAGACTACAACCTTACAGACAGTCTACTCTCAAGAAGAGTGGAGCAGAGAAGCTCAAACCTTGCTTCTATGGGCCGTTCAAGGTTATCAAAAGGGTGGGAGCAGTAGCGTATGAGTTGGAGCTACCTTCAAGTAGCAAAGTGCACAATGTCTTCCACGTGTCTCGCCTCAAGAAGGTGCTTGGACATAATGTTATTGCTGCATCACAGTTGCCTCCCTTGGATGGAGAAGGACAGTTGGTTTTAATTCCAGAGGAGATTCTTGATTCTCGAGAGTGTTCTTTGAGGAAAAGAACAATCAGAGAATATTTGGTGAAGTGGAAAAACTTGCCTATAGAAGATGCAACTTGGGAGAATGATGAGATTCTGCAGCATCCAGGTTGCGATTGCTTGAGGACAAGCAATCTTGGGGAGGGCAGACTGTAATGTCCCCTTCTCGAGCATGATCTTTCCAGTGACCGTTGGCCTATTCTAGAGACCCATAGGCTATTCGGAAGGTGAAATTAGGGTTTCTGGTTTTGAAGGATGCTCTTGCTTGAGGTTGGTTGTTTCAATGGCGGATTCTTTCTGGGTTTTCAGAGAGCTTCGCAGTGATATGTTTTTCTTGGCATTCTGAGCATTTTCAGGAATTTACTATTTTTAGTACATTCTATTTCTGGCAGTGGTCCTGTTGGTTTCGGCTCGGTTGGCTTTCTATTTCAGACTGATCAGTTGGCTTACTCATTTTTGGCTTTGGGGCATAACTAGAGAGATAAGTCGAATTATTTTAATTAAGTCATGTTTTAATGTTATATTTTATCATTGACCCCTTGGCCTAGCAACTGCACTTTAAGTTGTTTTAAAAGATGTTCTTTATGGGTGGGCGCCTCATTGAAGGAATTAATTATATCTTTTATTAAAAGATTTATTCCAAGCATAAGTTGGACGCCAACTTCAAGGAAGGGATAAAGTTTGTAATTAAAAGTCAAAGTATTGCTTGGGAAAAGTGGGACGCCATCTATTGGAGGATTAGGGTTTGACTCATAACAGAAGATTAGGGTTTCGAGAAGATCAATTGGAAATTATAAAAGGAAACCATTGGTCCTCATTTCAGTATCTTTGGTCTACAGGAATGTTATGCTGACGGTTTGGCTCTGGGATTGCTTCGAGGAATGTAAGCCTCCTAGCTTGGCATTGCTTCTTGCTTGAAAGATAGCGACTAGTGGTGAGATAGTGTAGTTTGAGAGTTTTGTATTGGGATTTGTGCATTGTAGTCAGCTTGTGGCTTTCTAGTTCAGATTTATGCATATTAGAGAGTTTCTGGAATTGCATTTTCCTTACAGCAGATTGTAGTTTTCATTCATAAATCAAAAATATCAAAAAATATCATTCTGGGTATTGCATATTTCAGCTTGTCTAGGAAGGGCGACCCTTATTGCCAAGTTGTAGAATTTTTAAGAAAGAACCTGATTTTATATAGTGAAATCGCCCCTTTGCTGGGCCGTACCATCTGCATTATCTTGGAATTCATGCCATTAATTAATATCAGCATTTTAAGTCAGTTTTATGTGCCAATCTTGGGCGCCATCTTCTTGGGATCATATTGCATTTCGTCTCGTGAAATTTGATTGAGTTTGGAGTGAGTTGTGAGTGAATCTGTGAGTTTCAGGGCTGCTGTTCATGCAAGCGGAAAACAGGACTGTCATAAATCAGATTATCAGGTTGGCCTTAATAGTAGAGTTTCTGATCAAAGCTTTATTATTCGTTGAAGGAAATTCAATATAAATTGTTGCAGCTCTATTTACATCTTGATTCACATTGATAGCAAGGCTTTATCTATCATATTGTAAGCTGACAGTGGTACTGGCAGCAGTTGTTAATCTTGCTTTATTATGTTTTGTAATGCTCATCTTTACATTCTGTAATTGCAATTGTATTTCTTTTACCTCTGCCCTATGGTAGCTCCTTTCCCACTCCGGGTCAGAAAGCACATTCTGGGTGTTGAGTTACTTTCAGCATTCTCGCTTATTTCCCGTAATTGCATTGTAATTCTTAGCATCTCCGTCATATGGTAGCTCCCATTCCACCTCGGTTTGGAAAGCACATTCTTGACGTCGAGTATTTCAGCTTATTAGATGACAGGGATCCTCTGACCACATGCCCGTCATTCGCCGACACATTCTTGGTTAGAGTTCTTGTATTCAGCATTTCCGTTAAGATCCTTTGACCAATGCTCACATCTTGCCCACATCGGGATCCTGGTGTGCATTCTGGTTAGAGTTGCTTCAGCATCGTTTTGGTTTAGAGCTAACCTTAACGGGTGCATAATGTTTGTAACTTGCAATTGAAAATCAAAAAAGAAATTGGCTCGGAATATTTCAAGATATTCTAGCCCTATACAATTCCTTTATTTTACTGTTAGCCTTGAATGACAACACAATCATGCTAGTGTTTGGTAAATGTCTTTTCATCCCCTCTAAATTGCTGACCTTAATTAACAATCTTTGTTCCAGAATGTTGTCTTTACCACTAACAATTAGTTTAGCACCCTATTAGTAAGTGATTCATTAGAGTTCCCATCTTCCTTAGTTAATAGTATTTCCTTTTCTTAAAAGTAATAACAAATGTCAACTCTATGTGTATAATTAGGCCAGATTGTTAGTCTACTTAGAACTTAACATATTGTATAGATTTAGTTGCTTTAGCATTGAAGTAGTTTAATTTTACATATTGCAAAAGATACAAATAAGAAAAATATGGATGGTGCAATCCAAAGGTTATTTTTCAGTTATAGCATGTCATTTAATATTGCTCGGTCCCCCTTATGGAAAAATGTAGTGTGCATGATAAATAATGCTCTGAAGGACAATGTTCCTTGTAGTTATGAAAAGCTTCAAACATTTTTTTTGAATGGTGAGAAAGCCAGTTAAGGCTAGACTAAAAGACAAAAATGAAAATTGGTCTTATACAGGTGGATCACTTGTTACAAATGGCTGGACTGATGTTGTGCATAGGCCCCTTATAAACATTTTTGTTTCCTCCCCTAAAGGTCTGATGTTTTCAAAGGCAAACAATACTTGTAGTCATGTAAATTATGTGACCTATCTGATGGGATCATTTGGAGGTTAAATTGAGCTTGTGGGAAGACATAATATGGTTCAAATCATTACAAATAGTGCTTCAAGTAGTGTACTAGCAAGAGGCATTATTGAGGACAAGTATCCAAAAAACAAGTTGGACACAATGTGTAATTCATTGCATGAAACTCTTGCTCAAAGATTTTCAAATGGTCTTCCTCGGATTAGCCAAGTGGTGGCAAATGTAAAGAAAATTCAACATTTCATTATAAATCACTCCATGTCCAATGCTATATATAAAAAGTATCGTACTTACAACTACTTCCATGTGTTAAGACTCAATTTGCACCTTATTATATTATGGTTGGCTGCATCTTAAAATTAAAGAAAGCACTTAGGGAGATGGTGGTATCTATTGACATAAGAGATGAAAAATTCAACCCACCACTAACACCACTTTATGTGATGACATTGTAGAACTCATTATTGATAAAATGACTACTTTGTTTTGGCAGTGGTGAGTAGATCTTTATCTTCTTTGCAAACCAATTTTAGATGTCCCTCATATTTTTGATAGTGATGAGCCATGCATTGGGATGTTTTCAGAATTTAGACCAGATGAGGGAGAATCTTAAAGCTATTATTGCAGAAAGGGCACCCTCTTTTGATCAAGAAACAAAGGAGTTAGTTTGGGCTTCCAGTGATCAGAGGTGTAGGATGCTTCATAGTTCTCTTCGTGTTGTTGTGTTTCCAATAAATCCAAGGTGGTTTCATAAAAAGACATGATTATATATGAGCAGGTTGCACTAGAATGGCAAAACTATATTGATAGGTACTATCTAGAATCTAGATAGCGAAGATTGTGCTAAAATAAAAGAGGAGTGTGGTCGATCTATCAAAGTGGAAGGAAAGAGTGCCCATCCAAATGTTGCTTTTGGCTAAAGCTTCTTGAAAATTTTACAATTTTGAAAGGTGTATGGCACTTACACACTCTTGCATAAAAACACAATTACTTGGGCCCTCTCTCAAGTAAAAAATCACAAGTTATTTTTCAAAATCTTTCCTAGCTATGCATCAAATTACATTATTTTAAATTAAATTAAATCCTTAATTAATGAAATTTATTTTGTTTCATAGGTTTCTAGCGCTTCAATCTATGAAAGAAAATGGAGGGAATATGCATTATCCATTCGGTGAGACATAATAGGTTAGGAAGTAATAAGGCAGAGGATATTGTTTATATTCAATCCAACCTTTGACTCTTATCCCGAGCTTCAACAAAGTTTTAGTTAAGGCCTTGCAAAATGTGGAACCGTGGTGACTCATTGGATAATGACAGTGATGATTTGCCAATTGAGGTCCCTGATGATGATGCAAAGAACATTTTGGCTCCACAAATTAGATACAACTTTTTTAAGAAGGACAAGGAAGTAGAAGCATAACAACACCTTCGAAATTGAGTGTAGGTGTGAATTGTATTTTGAATTGTCTTTACAGATTTAGTTTTTGTTTTATATAACCACGTTCATACTATGATATACATGTTTTTGTAACCTCTTTTTCAAATTTTACTAATGGTGATATTGAAGACAATCAGTCGTATTTGTAGATCTAATTAGGCATGTTCTTTCTTTTACAAAAAGCAGTTTCCAATATTTATATCTTATGATTTAACGTGCCCATACCATGTTCAATAAATATAACATTAAAAATCGGAAAAATGTGAATTATATATGCATATAGAAAACCGTTTCTTATGCGCAAGTTCATCCAACCCCATTTCCTATAACCTTGTCGTTTTTGTTTCGTTTCTGATCACTAAGGTGGGAAACACTAAAGGAATTGGAAAAGTAGAACAGTGTGCATCTATTTTATAATTCTGGGGTCGCAGAGATAAGGTGGCACTACATCATGAAATACACTACATGCAAAAATGTTCTGGCTAGCTATTTAAAATGTATATAGGTGATCTATTTACATATTCTCTCTTAAGAAATAAGATACGATAAAACAAGGTGGCTCGTGTTAATTAGTAGTTGTAGGCTCAACCTTAAGAAAGAGCAAGCATGGGTATTGGAGCCCAAAATCAACCTCCCTGGTCTCTTCTTTTAGTAGTTTCTCACTTCTAAAGTTGTACTTCGCATCCTTATGGTCCCATAGACAGTTTTAGTTTCGAGGACAATTTAAAACAATCAATCCATCCATCTATGGCTATGCCAATGCGACCATACCCACATGGCTTGGCGAGAGGTAAAACATCCACAGAGCAGCACACGACACACTAAACACAGTTGCACATTGCTCTGCCACACAAGCTTTGAGTTGGGTACTACTGTATATGTTAAAGACAACAATGCAACATCACAAGAGACGAACGCAAACATACGAACAAGACTACCTAACGCTGTAAACACGGTTTACACTAACAAAGATAATCAATGAATTAGGGCGTGTGGAAGATTCCACCATTCTACAGCCATAATTCATGGTAAAGCACGAAAATTGATATGGAATAACTGAAAATAAGAATGGAAGGGCGCTGCTGGACATTGACACAAGATGAGAAATATGACAGAAGAAATCATACATATCAAAGCGATCACGGTCCCAGTCCAAAGACCGGATGGTGGTTAAATTGGGCGCAATTGGAGCCCTCTGCACCTGCAGCCGCTTTCCCACCTCCCACTCCAACACCCCTGATAGTCTGGTCCCTCCTCCTCCCCCTTCCGCTCTGATGTTTAACCATCTCTTCCCACTCGCGTGCCCTGCCACGCTGCCAACGCCCCACCTGCCCGCGCAACTGCAAGCCGCCATTGCTCGTACTGCCTCCCCTCTGATAATTCAGATGTCACCCCATCTTATATCTTCTCTCTCTATTTAATCACATGCAACACGTGGCCGATTCTTATGAATTTGATTTTGTATCCCACATTCCTTTTTCACGTAGGTACCACAGGTCTCGAATATCCATTACTATGATTAAACAAGATCATTAATGGAATAAATTATGTCACTTTTCCGAATGTAGATGCCATAGCAAAATGAATCAATCGAAATTATTAGTTTAATGTCATTAGTTTTTTATTCTTTTATATTTATGCTTTATCTATTTTGTGTGAATGTCATTGATGTTTCTAACATTTAATTTAGATTTTTTAAGCATATTCACTAGTCCTAGTTCTAAAGTCTAACATTATGTTATGCAAAATTTTCTATTTAAAAATATAACTAATCTTGATTTTTGAACTTATTTTTTTGAGATTGGATCATACTCATAATCTTGTCTCCTAGAATGGATTGCAAGCGCAATGTAGTCCTCCTAATTCAAAATTTAGATCTCTCAATTCTAACACTAACAATCTTGTTATTGTGATATAATCATTAGTCGATAGTGTGTGCACCAAAAGTTTCAAATTGTGTCTAGAAATGTATTTAAGGAAATTGTCCAAGTCATTATTCATGATTGAAAGATTAATCATTGATTAGTAGCATCTCACATTCACAAATTTAATCATATACATTGTGATTCTTAGTTTACATCACTCACAATTATTTAGTGTCCATCATTCTCTATATCTCTATTTTGATCTTATTGAATCAACCTAGGGGTCTTACTGTCATTAAAGAAGTCAATTGATCTTCCCTTTGTACATAGCAAGCTCTCAAAAGTGCTCTTTAGCACCACACTATTCTCAAACATAGATATACAATCAGAGAAATATTTTTTGCAAGTATTGAAGGATAAATTCTATGGTGGACTAGATTGCATAGTGCATAGTTGTCCAAGGACTTAATCATAGGCATGACATGGCCTAAATCCCTCAAAAGATCTACTTTATTTCATCTTGGATCTCTAATCACTTATCAAGTTTTAGATTTTAGATATCGACTTTTTGTCATAGTGTTATAATAGTTAAAGGCATCATCACATCAAATTCTAGGTAGGCCCTCTAATCTCTTTCAATTTCATTAATCATGTATTTATTCATTTTAGTGTCTTGAATCCCAACTCATAAATTAATTAAGGGACTAATTGTACTAATTGTTTTATCGCCCTCTATTGGACCAATATGAGCAAATATATGGCTTAGAATACATGAAGAAGAATCTCATGGTGATGTCTTCCAATCATTGTTTGGCTCATTGAGGATGGTATCCAAACTATTTTTTATCAATCTATTACACCTTCATCAAATCTTAAATATCATATGGATAAGCATAAGACTACATGTGAAAATCGTTAATGATACACAAGCTCTACATATGGTGTGTCATATTTTCCCATCCATTTTCTAACCCTTAGGTCATATCCATACTTCTCATAGTTTTCCCTTTAGCTTTAGATCACCTTCCATGTTTACTTGTGCCCCTCAATTTCTATGGCACATGCTCATTCTTCCCTCATTTCTCATATTGTTCAACATTTTCCTACTCCTTCCACAATGATTCTTATACCTACTTTTGTCATACAAACCTTATGCCTCAACCTATTTAGACTCCTCCTATTGACACCTTCCCCAATGGTAAAAAAATTATAGGTCTTATGTCCTCTTTGTTGCCTTGGCCTTCTTGGTAGACCCTATTGAATCCTAAACACTAGAACATTTTGAACCTTTTCCTTTTCCTTGATTTCTCTAGGTTTTTTGGGTTTCACTGGATTCTTTGGGGGTTTTCCTATATCTTTCTAGGTTTTTTGGGTTTGTGTACTCCCCCCAGGCCTTTGTTACTTTTTCATGAACCTAGGTTTTTAAATTTTCTAAGTGTGGGGATATTTTGGTTATTCTCTAGACTTGGTTGGGATTTTAGAATTTCTCATCCTAACATGCCACTTCAAATTTTTATTTCTTGGGATGTCATTCCCTCTAAAGTCCCCTTTTTCCATATTCCTTAATTTTGGGATTTCAGTTTCCTATCTTGACATGCCATTTTAGAGTTTCCCTTCCACATATGTCATTCCTTCTAAGTCCTCATTTTCCATTTCCCTCCATTTTAAGATTTTAGAGTTTTTGTTAGAACATAATGTCGTTAGGGGTCATACCCTTATGAAATTTATGTATTTTTCTAATATAAGGTTATAAAACCTTATATATTATGTGCTTTATTAAGCATATCCCATTTAAAATAATTATAGTCTAATACTATTAGATTATTAATTATTTATTAACGGTTGCTCTGAATAGGTGTGACTAATACCCTTTCAAGTATTTTCCACCTTTTCCCTATAGTTAAAGAGGTTCTCTCCCATTAAGAGTATATAAGAATTTGGAGATTTATAGTGAACTATATTGTGTTATGCATATAAGGTATAATTGGTCATGTGGAAGTATGTAGAGGAGTGTTCCTACATTTGGTCTTTGTTTTAATAAACCATTTTGGTAAGTGTTTGTAAGGGAAAATATTGGATCAGTAACAACAATTGAATTCAAGCAAAGAATCCAAAAACAAAGGATAGAACCCACTTACTAATGAGATCAAGATTTCTTAAACAAATGTATTTGAACAAGGATTAGATCAATAAAAACAAATGTATTCAAAAGCATTAAATAACCTTACCATTCCCATTGTTGAGTAGCTTTAGTTGAAATGTATGTCGGATTGCTTCAACTCAAAGCCTCCATGATATTTTGCAAAAGCTTCAATATGTGATGACCTAGATGCTATGATAAATTTCTCAATTGCTCAAGAATCAAGTGAACATGACTTTGCTATGAAAATTCTAGGTAATGAATGTGAAGGATGGAGGGTTATTTTATAGACTTTTGAAAATTAGATTGATTGTTTAGATTAAGAGGTGTTGATTTGAGATCAAATGTTGAGAATTAATGAGAGGCATCGATTGCCCAATTAACTGATTGCAACTAGCTGCATGGTTCTAGTTAACCGGTTACATGAGATATTTATTGAAGTGTTAATTCAATTGATTGATCAAAAGAGTGGTCAATCAATATTAGTTGACTAGTTAATATTTAAGGGAATAATGCATGATATAATTAATTATTGGAGGAACGTGCAAGATAAGATTGAGATGGAAGATGAGTTTGATTTTTGCATGATAAGATAATTAATTGAGGAACGTGCAAAGATAAGATTGATTAATAAATACAAATTTATTTATTAATGGATGATGTTTCAAATAAATTAAGATATTTCGAAGGGAATTAGGATAATTAACTAATTAAAGATAATTATTTAATTAGGATATGTAGGGGGACTATTCCCTCACATTTTCTTGTACACGGGTCATCTTTTGTTGCAATATACAGTGCAATTAAGAAGACTTTGTCAACAAAATGGTTATATTTTTTGTTATCTTCTTTGAACAAGTATGTAGGGGATGTTGACTACGAACTAGCAAAGAGGATACGAATTCGAGTAAATTCCATATTGGTTTTTCTCACCCATGAACATAATCCACCAGAAGTTGTTGCTCTAGAGGTGAATGTGTCAGAGGATGTTGCTCCATAGGATGTTGCTCTAAAGGATGTTGAGTTAGGTGTTGTTGTTCCACGAAATGTTGCTCCATAAGTGGTTGGTCATCAATATTTTATTATGGGAGTTGATGATATACAGGCACATGTTTCACATGAGCCTAGTAATGATCAAGCTTCTCATTTGTAACCTATAGTGGGTAATAACATGGAATTGAATTTGAATATATGGCCCCCTCTGTAATCTATAATAGGCAATCTTGATGAGCACCAAGATGAGAATGATGTCTCTGTTGATTAGATGGAGGAGTAGCTGCTTGGTATAGTTTCAATTTTGCAGTAATGGGTTCAAAAGTCATAGCAGAGAAAATTTTGATTGATGCAAATATAAGAAATTGACATGGGTATTAGTAAATTAATTATGTAATGCTTTTGGGGGGTGTTTGTTGATATTTTGTAATGTTTTTGGGGGGTGGTTGTGGATATTTTGTAAAGAAATCCACATATATCTTTAGGTTTATGGAAAAAAGTCATTAATAGCTATGTGGGATTACAGTTCAATTTGGCTGATGAGAACCATAATACATCAAGACATACTTTGTAAATCATTTTATAAATATATATAGGCATGCTGCCTTTTACTAAAACAAAATATTAGAAGGGGTTTCACATTTAATTAAATAATTAATTGATAACTATTTAATTAAAATAGAAGAATAAGTTAAGTTAGCAACATAATTAAATAATTAATGTTTATTTAATTAATCAAGAGGAATGAGGTTAAATTAGTAATAAAATAGTGAATTAATTAAACAATTCAAGATTATTTAATTAATAGAGGAAAATAGGGTTAAATGATAGAAATGATGTTAAAAGGGATTTAATGATGTTAATGATGCAAATAATGGAAAAATGCAGTTTCAGGATGTGCGATATGTGCTAGGAATTTTTACATGTCTACATTTTTCCCCTCTTTGACACAATGTACTTGTTGCATTGTTTCAAAAAAATTGATGCTTAGATCAAGATTGAAAAAAATTTAATATGCCCCACTGTGCCCCAATGTTCAACGGAAGGATGATAAGACGCTAAGCTACCCCCCTCGAGAGGTCGATCAGGGAAATTACTTTTTAGGTCGAGCTTGCGATAAGGTTTAGGATAGTTTTGATGCACAAAGGACAAAAAATTAGGCCCTAGGGGTCATGGTTAAGGCTCAAGATGACCCAAGGTTCTCCAAATATGACCTAGGAGGGCATGGAGGGTAAAAACCTAGGGTTTGGGGGGGTTAAATAGGAAATTAGGGTTCATTCACCCCTCATTTTCACATTCATCTTTAGGTGATTTTTCTCTTTAGAAATTTTCAGTTACAAATGTGCATTGAAAATGGTGAGAGTTCCAAGCACACCACACTAAGCAGACACAATCAGACAATACCAGTGGCCAGCTGGTGTGGGGTTTACAGTATGTAAACTTCTAACTTTTGCTTTTGATTTATCTTGTTTGCGTAATTAATGCTCAAAGTTAGATTAGACAATAGTGGTAGGTTTAGGAAATAGCTGCTATTGATGTGATATTATTGCTATCGTAGTTTCTAGGAAGCTCACTAGTGTAAAAACCTAGCGCTATTGTAAAACATGACTACTTTTGTTAAACATGACCACTATTGAAAGTTTGCTTTTGTGAAACTTGACCGTGCGATTTGAATTCATAGGATATGATTGCCATTGTAAAATAAGATCGCTCTTGTAGGTAAAACAGGCTCGCTATTGTAAAAACCAACTGCAGCCATTTTAGAAGATGTTAGCTATTGTTGAAAAGCCCCAATTAGCTAATTTAACTACAAATTTAGGTTCTTGAATTGATTTTTAGCAAAATTTTGATGTTGTGGATTGAATGTTTGTAGGTTGTTCTTCGTCCTTTATATTCCAGAGAGCGTAGACCTAGGATCTTGGATAGGATAGCTGGGTTTCAGGAGATAGAGAGAGATTTCGTGGATGTCATGGGATTTTGATACCTTACATAAATGCCTAAGATTTGGGCACATAGAACTATGATGACTGCATTGATAGAGAGATAGGGGTCTAAGACAGCTACATTCCACCTTCCTACAAGGGAGTGTACCATCACACTTGAGGACATTTGGAGGATCTTGCGTATCCTGATTCATGGTGAGTTGGTTACCTATGATGTTAGGAGAGGTACACTGGCG
The DNA here is from genome assembly GCA_007258455.2 of Sequoia sempervirens. NCBI lineage: Eukaryota > Viridiplantae > Streptophyta > Pinopsida > Cupressales > Cupressaceae > Sequoia > Sequoia sempervirens. The sequence continues at coordinate 9,045,981 of VDFB02000003.1, forward strand.
ATGCAGGGCTATCGGGTGTTCATTAGTTGATAGTTATAGACAAAGATTGATTTGACTCCATTCCTTGATGATATAGATGACATGGTCATAGTCCTAATAGGATTGATTATTGGACTGTTGATGCCAAATAGGAGATCTTGGAGATTTCTATTCAGTTGGGGCATTGTTATTGAGATGATGATGGAGGACAAGACCGTTTATGCATGGAGACCCTACGTTTTGGCACATCTATATTGTGATATGCACGAGGAAGTTTATCATGGCGGCAATAGCGTATCAACAGGTGTTACCTTACTCCATGTTTGGGCATGGGAGTATATTTTCATCAACAAACCATAGGGTATAGATTAGAGGGATCTAGATGATCCCTATTTACAGGTATTCTAACTATCTCCACTACACACAGCCTAGGACACTACCGCACTAGAGGGCTATTTTTGACGATATGATAGAGTTTATATGGCATGCATATCCGAACTATGAGGCTTTGTCAGATGACCACAAGTAGCTTGTTTATTGCCGATAGACTAGATATTTGATTGGTAGACATTATTCTAGAGTGGTATCTTCCAAATAGAGTCCTTCACCAGTTCGGGGAGAGACAAACAAGGCCCGAAAATGATTATCATGCTCTATATACTTGAATGTCCAAAGCAGTTAATGCATGAGGACCTCGTGCAAATTCTTAGAGGGAAGTTGTAGATTTTCAAGCACTAGCACCACTTGGTTGGGGATGGGCAGTCAGACCAAACGATCATGGTACAATTGGGGAGTTTGATACATGGTGGGCTCACAAATGACCATTAAGATTCACCATTCCACCTGGAGGTGTAGGATCAGGAGGCCTAGTGATTGGTCAGAGGAGGAGGGGTAGAGAAGTTGGGCGTTGAGAGGATCATCAGATACTGAGGATAGCTCACGAGCAATAGTAGAGAGCTTAGGATCAGGATCAGGATCAGGGGGATGGCCAAGGTGATTGAAAACATGATGGGAAAGTGCTTAGCATTAGGGGGATGGTCAGGGATAGGGCCAGGGTCACCTGCAGAGGGTATAGGCATAGGTACCATAGGCATCTCCCTCTCCATAGGGCGATATGGTTACTAGACTAGCATAGGCTATAATAGAGAGAGATCAGGCTCGTGCAGAGTGAGACTAGGCTATTCAGGTGTAGGATGCCAGTGTAGGAGAGAGATACATAGAGATCACCTAGAGGCAGGTTGGAGATGCGTAAATAGTTATTTTGATTATTGAGAGGGACTAGGCTAGGTCCGAGAGAGATGCCCTATGCCAGGAGAGGGATACTGAGAGGAATATTAGGATGCAAATACAAATAGAATCCATACCTAGAGCTCAGTACCATTAGGAGTGTGATCTATTCATAATCAAGGTCACTTATTATAGGACACTATATGAGGCACAGGTTCCTAGGACCCAGATACAGCCTAGGTTTGGGGCTGTGAGCATAAATACAATTGGAGAATAGAGCAAATCAGTCATGGGATTAGTGCATAGGTCTTCTCATCATACCCATAGGTCATCAGGGCAAGGGCAACATGATTAGAGGTTTCCTCCTCCAAACAAGGAGCAACAGGGTTGATATTCTTGATGTCATTGCATTGCATTGATATGGACTTGATGTAGACACTATTTTTGTATATACATTCATCGACCATTATAGCCTTGTATATATGTATATTTTGATTCAGATGATATTGTATCACACATATTTATTGATGATACATTGTACTGACATTTCCATTTTTGATGATATATGAGATATACATTTTTTGATGCAACATATGATGTGTTTATGAGTTTTTTATGATGTGCATTATGTTTATGATGATGGATGGATTTATGATATGTTATGCAATGAGGATCTTATGATGATGCATATATTTCTTTGTATTTTCTAATGTTTTAATATGATATGCATAATGTGGATGATATATGACAATGCATGTATGCAATGGATGATATTATATGATGTATGATTTCCTATGATATGATAGATATGATATGCACTGATGAGGTTGTGGATGCAGGATGCATGCGGTACTAATGATGTTGTGATGCAAGATGGAGATGTTAGTTAGAAGAAATTTTATTGGGATTAGAAGATAGAATAAATTAGATGAATTGATGATATGTTTAAACATGATGAGTTTGATTTTGCTTCATGGAGACTAAGAGACTAAGTATAGCAATCCTTATTAATGTAACAAATAGACACGATGCACCAAGGTATTAATGACCAAGGCAGATTTGTATCTATTGTAATGAACTTTGACTCCGTAAACAAGGAGTATTCTTGCTCATACCAGACATATGGAAACCTTGATAGAGTGTATTTTAGAAGTTTAGAATATTTTAGACCAGTGCACAGAGAGGTATGAGGAACCTAACATGCAACAATCAACAATTTTCCCAAAATGACTTCCACACACACACACACACACAAGGCAAGTATTCTCCATGGTAGTATTGCAAAAATATCCAACTAACAGAGCACACAAAATCGATGATCAATGCCCCCATTCTTCTTCTCTAAATCCTTATGGACATCCTCAAGAGATCTTTGGAATAAGATAATAAGATAAGATCACAAAAGATAAACAATACTGTTGTATCACTTGCCATAGATGTTTTGATGTTTCAATATGTTATCCCTCAATAATATCTATTGTAGGAATAATTTATCCATTTAAGACACATGTTTGGATGTTAATGATGATTTTCAAAAAGTCAGGTAAGTTAACACTTAGGCATTGTTTCAGTCTGATAATAATCAACTCTTTATGCTTTTTTTCTTGGAAGTTTTGGATTTTGATGTTGCTTTTCTTGTTGTTTGCTTTGTTAAAGGGTGAAGATTATTTGTTTTATTATGGATGGAGAGTTTATTACAGATAGGCGATGATGGAGATAGGATTTTTGAGGTTTTTTGAAAGTTTTTGATACTTTTGAGGTTATTTGAGGTTGTTTTTGATATTTTAAGGATATTTGGAATTTTTGGTGTTTTGAGAGATTTGGAGACCAAGAGGGGGGCCTAATGGGACTGACCTAATGCCTTAGGGGCTCATCGATGATGGCCTTTCCTATGTTATACAAAAAAGATAACATAGTTTGATTTATTAGACTCAAAGCGGCTCATACAAAGACAACCAACACTGTTTTTGCATATGACACTTTGGACTAAGATAAAGAGGTGATTTTGACAAACCCTAAAGGATAGACCTAATGCCTTTGGGGCTCATCAATGATGGCCTTTCCTACATAAGAGTAGAGATAGTGTAGTTCAACTTACCATGTTTGACACTATTTTTGGCTTTTCTAAATTTTCATGACTATTTTTTTGGAATTTTCAAAAGGATATTTGAATTTTTTTTGGATTTTGATAGTTTCTGATGTTTTTGGATTTTGATTTTTTTTATGTTTTTGGATTTTGATAGTTTTTCTAGATGTTTTTTTATTTTGATAGATTGTGTGAATGATGGGATAAACAAGGATCCAATCTGTCTAACAATTTCAAGAGGTTAACCCTAATTTGGAATAGGATTTATGGATAGGTGAGTAAAAGTGGGTAAAAGATAGTGCAAATAGGTTCAACTCTTAACCAGTTATCAAGCCATGGTTGGGTGCACATTTATGATGCGATGGATTGGAATGAAATGGATGCAATAATAGGATGGTAAGTTTAGATAGATGATAGTGCAAGACTTATTCAAACGTAGTGCCTGTTTATCGGGTTTTCACTATGGTACTTGTCCTAGAAGTGCCACAAGGTGGTTTTCACTTTAAAGGACAATTTATTTCTCTTTACTATTTTCTTTGATTTTATTTTATTTTTTCTTTTTTTGCTTTTTTGCTTAGGATATTCTAATGTGTTACGTATAGAAATTTTTGAGATGGTTGATGTTGAGTTGTTTTGCTAGGGGTTTTCCTTCTAGATTAGCCAACTGATAAGTTTCAGAGTCGTAACTTGTTGTGATGACAAAAAGATCTAGCCAATTCGGCTCAAATTTTCCTTTCCCATCTTGGTTAAGCTGAATCTTCTATTTTTCTTTCAAGACTAAGGCACCAACCTGAAATCTTTTGTTCTTGATTCTCTTGTTATAACTTCATTTGAGGTAGTTTTGATATGCTTGGAGATGGTTTAGAGCACTCGAACTTCTTTCATCTAGCAGTTCAAGTTCTTGGAGTCTAGATACTCAATATTCTTCATTGTTGACAAGATCTTTCAAGGATACCCTTAGGGACGGAATCTCGACCTCTATAGGAAAGGTGGCTTTAGATTCGTATACAAATGAAAAGGGTGTCACACCTGTGGGTGTGCAGATGCTAGTTTTTTAGGCCCACAAAGTAGGGTTCAACTGAAGGTGCCAGTCACAGTCAACGTCATTAACAGTCCTTTTAAGGATCTTGAGGATTTTTTTCTTAGATGCTTATGCCTAAACATTTCCCTGGGGGTAGTATGGGGTAGAGAAGTGATGTTGTATGGAGAATCTAGTACAAAGTTCATAGAAATCTTGGATTTTAAATGGAGTTACATTTTCAATAATGATAGTTTAAGGTATACAATAACGACAAATCAAATAGTTAAGGATAAACTTCACTATTTGCTTGCTAGTGATGTAGGTTAGGTGTATAGCTTCTATCCACTTTGTAAAATACTCTATGGCAATTATGATAAACTTATGTCTGTTGGATGAATTAGGGGATATCTTGCCTATAATTTTGAGTCCCCATTGTGAGAAGGGACAAAGTGTAGTGATTGGAGGTAGCTCTTATGCAGGTGCATGAACAAGATCACCATGTTGCTAACACTAAAGGAACTTCTTTGCATAGTGTATAGCTTTGTGTTCCATTGATGACCAATAGTATCAAGTTCTTAGCAACTTATTTACTATATTAGGCCCACTAGAGTGAGACCCACAAACACCTTCATGTACCTCTTGTAAGGTAGCTCGAGCTTCTTTCGTGTTGATACATCAGAGTAATGTTCCATCAAGACTTTGATGGTATAAAGTATCTTTGAGGATAGTAAAGCATGCAATTTGAAAGATAAAAGTTTTATTTTGGTTACTTGTAAGGTGAGGTGGTATGATTCTATGTTGGATAAAGGCATAGGTGTCTTGGTACCAAGGTGAATCAAGACCAAAAACATTACACACAAGTTCAAATTCCAGGATATCCAATGTTGGTATAAACAATTGTTCCATGAGGAATTCAAAACTAGGAATGTTTTGCGGTATATCAAGAAGTGAACCAATGGTTGTCATAGCATCGACAACTTTGTTGTTGACTCTCAAGACCTATTCAAAGAATATGACCAGAAAGTACTACTTAAAACTATCCACGATTCTCTTAAAGGCATCAACTTATTGTCCATTATCTAGTATTCATCATTCACTTGTCTGATGACCATGATGACCAGTTGTGAATCTCTATAAACCTATATCTCTTTAATTTTCTATTCAATGTCCATTTTAGCCTAGTGATTAGTGCTTCATATTTAGCTATATCATCTGTGCAAGGAAAGACAATTTTGTATGCTTTGGGTATGTTATCTCCTCAAGGTCTAAGAAAAAGGATATCGACCCCCAATCCATGCTGAGTATGAGATTCGTCAAAGTATAGTGTCCAATGGTTTACCTGAGTTGTCACAAGGATGCCCTCATCAAGAAAGGTTGATATCAATGGTTGATGATCTTCTATAAGTGCTTCAACTAATTGATCTACTATTATTTGTCCTTTGATTGCTTTTATGTTGACATAGACTATGTCGAATTCACTATCATGACCCACTTCGCCATTCTTCTTGTGAGAGCTAATTTTTCCAATAGATATTTCAAGGTATCAACTTTGGATATCAACTTTATCTATTGATTCAACATGTATTGTCTAAGATTCTGGGATGCAAAGACAATTGCTAAAATAACTCTTTTAATAGGTGTATAGTTAAGTTCATAACGAACTAGGGTACCACTGATGTAGTACACTTCTCTTTCTCTGTTATTCTCATCAAGTTGTGCTAGAAAAGCTCCTAAAGCCACTGATGTCATTGATACATACAAGATCATATCTTTATCCTATATAGGAGGCATCAAAATCAGAGGAGTTCTCAAATAGTCTTTGACCTACTGAAAAGCTTGTTCACATTCTCCATCCCATTTGAAGGTTATATCCTTATGGAGCAAGTGTGTAAAAGGATGGCATTTAACCGCTAATTGGGCTATGAATCTTTTGATTGACTGTAGTTGTAGATCCCATTCTAATGCCTAAAAAATTTGGTGGTAATCACTCAATTCAAGGGAAAACTTGGCTGAACAATCCACTTGACATTGAAAAGAATTTCATTAGATTATCAACCAGGGCTAGTAAGGTTATGATGGTGTTGGCACTGTATGTGCATCCAAGGACCTGTGGTTACCTAAATTATCCTAGTGAAGGTATTATACTTGCTGGAAATCATAAAGATGCATGACAGTAAAAATAGTGAAGCAAGTGCTTTGGCTACAAGTACCTACAACATAGTTTGTGACTGAACTACTGTTAACAAGTAAAATGTTGAAACTAACTGGAAACCATGAACTGAACCTATTCTATACTCTAGATTACTCTAAGTTAGATGAATGCAATCATAAACATGAATGGTAATTCTGGATAACTTGATATGAGAATCTATTTTAATTGATATTACAATAATGAAGTAATTACTAATAGAAATAAAAACTATAAATGTAGTGAAGGGTAGTACCTGAGTGGCCCTTGCTCAGGTGGTTGTCTCAACTAAACTAAACCAAATATAAATTCTCATATTCACGTCAACCATATAAACTCAAGATCATTCATTGCACATTCTACAATATCACATGAAATCTTGCTCAAAGATTGTATTAAAAAAACATGTTTGTGTAATAACAACTAAAAATTGAAAAGTGTTTGATAACCAAATCCACAATTGAAATATTAATCAACTCCCTATCTAAAGACTCAACCATAGACTATATACATGCACGGGGGAGTTTATTCAAAACATAAATCTAAACAAAAATCATTAATTGCAACTCTCCTAGATATCAAAGTGTTGGCGTAACAATTAGCACCTCTAGAGTGTGAGTTGGTATGGACAGCTATGCACAGTGCGTAATGAATGCTCTTCAAATTAGGATGGGAAGCTCCCTCATTGTGCTAAAATGCATGAAAAAGTAAAGTAATCTAACTCTTGTCTTGTTGTCTCAACTGGAAGAGGCACAAGGTTAAGAAAACCAAGAACGTTGCAGCTAAGGATTTTTTGGTTTCGCAAATCTCTAACTACAACTAAACTAAAAGCTTTAATCTATCCAATATCCTCAAGAAAACAAAGCATGAGGAAAAGGAGCAGGAATTTTTTATACGATAGCCTCTATGATAGGATTTCCAGTGAGGTGACAACACCTATCCGAGGCGTAGGTGGTGTAGGAGCACCCTAGAAATTTACCCCTCCGTGTAGAAAATTTATTCAATTTGTTGTTTTACCTTGTGATAAGGGTGATTTAAATAATTTATTATGTGTCTAGGTGAGTAGGAGGTTAATTGAGTCTTAAACTGCAAAAAGATGCCAATGTATGCAAAAGTTGTCAGCTTAAAAGATGTAAAAATTGCAAAATAATGCAAATTATGGAAGTTGAAGGGTCTTAGGCATTGGTGGGTAGTTAGAGAGCAGTTAGAATGTGAAATTTCATCTTTTATTCCTTTAAAAAGGCTTGTGTACAATTGTGTGAGTTGTAGGTGATTGAATTTTTAAATCAAATGAAAGAAAAACACTGTTTTTAAGTAATTTCTTCAAATTTTTACTGTTTTCTGGCCTTGTATGGAATTGTACGGGCAGTAAATGTTGTGAAATTGTTTGTAAGTGATGCATACTTCAATAAACTTCCATATTTTTCTTGTTTTGTGAAAAATGGTTTTGTTTTGAGTAAGTTATTCAAGTTTTTCTGAAATTAGTTAGAAACCCTCATTAGGGTAACAGTAGGTAAAGAAAAACTGGTAAAGAAAAACTGTTTTCTCTCTTTTCAACTGGTGAAATCAATTGATTTTTGGTGAGGACATTCTTCTAAGCATTTTCTTTCATATTCCCATGATTTTGGTCCAAAGGTGTGAAGTTGAGGAGATGAAAATTTGAACTTTTGACTGTATTTTTGTACACTGTCAGGAAAAAAAATAGAGTTAGTAAGGAGTACCAAACCTAGGGTTCAGAGAAATCCTATAGTAAATGGATTTTTGATGACCTCTAGAGTATAAGAGGGTCATATTTGAGGTGTTCCAATAGGTGGCCCAGTAAAATTGAGCATGGATAGTCATAAACCAATAAGCCTTATTTGGCTTAAGGCCTAATTAGGCCTGAACACAGACATAAACGGTTGATTTTTAAGGTGTTTGCACCAAAGGATCCATATCTCATTTTTTAGTATGTTTTAAAACATGAAAATAGGTATACAAAAATGTAATTTGTTTCTGGTTCCAGTGCATGGGATGAGTAAACAAGTCTGACAGTCACTAATGAAGACCTACAAGCATATACGACAGTCATGTGGAGTGGTGATAATATGAAAGAACAGACTTTGTGAAGGGTTTTGCATTGTTATTCTAACTCAAATAATGGTGTTTCATGTGTTAATTTGATTTGGTTGTGCCTTGAAGGTTGAACTTGTTTTTGTGGTCATTCAATACCTTGGTTGTGAATGATTAAGGACAGTTATAAAAGAGTTTGATCTTGGTTGATGATTTAAGGAACCTAACTGATTTGTTCCAGTCATTTACAAGTTGGAAAAAGTGTTTTCAGGGTTGGATAAAGGATGGAGAACTTTGATTTCATATTTGAATGATTAGGCTAAGTTCCTTATAAAGGGAAAGATGAACTTTTGATAAGTGAATAAACTATGGATGAATTGAGTTTTCGTTATTGAGATTGTGAAAGTTGACTTTCTTCCTCCTTGTATTACATCAAATTGGTATCAGAGCCCAAGAAAGATTTGGGCTAGTGAGTTGTGATATTGTGGTTTTGTGTTTGGTGTTGGTTGTGGTTTTGTGTAGGTTAGAAGAACTTGGTTGTTGCCATTGTGAAGGCAGAGAGAGTTAAGGAAAAGTGAGTTGTGAGGCCATCTAGAAGAGATGGAGATACCGAGAAGTAATTTTCAGGCAGAGGAAGTGAGAAAGAAGAGAAAGAGAAAAGAAATTTTTGACAAAGAGGTTGCAAGATTAAAGGAAAAGTTGAGCAAGACGGATAAAGAGTTCCAAGAGACTATGATGGAGATGAAACATATGATTGAGTAGTTGTATAGACAAGCCACAAGTTGGCATTTGAAAGTGAAAAAGAAAGTGGCATGGCCCATTCAAAAGATAGTCAGAAGAAGGAGACAAAGGAAGATAAAAGAGAAAGAAGAAGATGAAGAATTTGAAGATGCTGATGAAGAATTCAAGGATGAAGATGTTGCAGTCATTCCTAAACATAAAGATGATGAAGAAAATAAAGATGTTGTAGCCATGAAGAACCTGATTTTAGAAGAAGACTTTGAGTTGATGATAAGAGTGGATGAAGTGATGATCAAGAATGAGTTGCTTTTGGAGATTTGCAAAGAGATGAGGAAAGATGGAGGAAATGTGATCAAGTTAATATATTCTTTCTTTTGTCTAATATTGTGGACCAAGAAACATTTGCAGATCACAGTGCAATAGATAGAAGGAAGAGATGTTGAGATGAAAATTGTGAAACATTAGAGTGTTGGAAAACAAGAAAGAAAATTTATTTGCATGGAAAAGATCAATCCAAAGGTGAAGATGAAGGTGATAAGAAGCATTTTAAGGAGGAAAATCATACAGAGAGTTGAAGACCTGTTGGCAACATCAATCCAAGAGGACTTGGATTATTTTTCTTGCCTGGGAGTTTGGTACAAGAACACCCTAGCAATTTACCCCTCCATGTGGAAAATTGATTCAATTTATTGTTTTACCTTGTGATAAGGGTGATTTAAATCATTTCTTATGTGTCTAGGTGAGTAGGAGGTTAATTGAGTCAAAAATGCAAAAAGATGCCAATGTATGCAAAAGTTGTCAACTTAAAAGATGTAAAAATTACAAAATAATGCAAATTATGGAATTTGAAGGGTCTTAGGTGTTGGTGGGTAGTTAGAGAGCAATTAGAATGTGAAAGGTCATCTTTTATTCCTTTAAAAGGGCTTGCGTACAATTGTGTGAGTTGTAGGTGATTGAATTTTTGAATCAAATGAAAGAAAAACACTATTTTTAAGCAATTTCTTCAAATTTTTACTATTTCCTAGCCTTGTATGGAATTGTACGGGCAGTAAATGCTGTGAAATTGTTTGTAAGTGATGAATACTTCAATAACCTTCCATATGTTTCTTGTTTCGTGAAAAATGGTTTTGTTTTGAGTAAGTTATTCAAGTTTTTTCTAAAATTAGTTAGAAACCCTCATTAGGGTAACAATGGGTAAAGAAAAACTGTTTTCTCTCTTTTCAACTAGTGAAATCAATTGATTTTTGGTGAGGACATTCTTCTAAGCATTTTATTTCATATTCCCATGATTTTGGTCTAAATGTGTGAAGTTGAGGAGATGGAAATTTGAACTTTTGACTGTATTTTTGTACACTATCAAGAAAAAAATAGAGTTAGTAAGGAGTACCAAACCTAGGGTTTGGAGAAATGCTATAGTAAATGGATTTTTGATGACCTCTAGAGTATGAGAGGGTCATATTTGAGGTGTTCCAATAGGTGGCCCAGTAAAATTGAGCATGGATAGTCATAAACCAATAAGCCTTATTTGGCTTAAGGCCTAATTAGGCCTGAACACAGACATAAACGGTTGATTATTAAGGTGTTTGCATCAAAGGATCCATATCTCATTTTGTAGTATGTTTTAAAACATGAAAATAGGTATACAAAAATGTAATTTGTTTCTAGTTCCAGTGCATGGGATGAGTAAACAAGTCTGACAGTCACTAATGAAGACCTACAAGCATATGCGACAGTCATGTGGAGTGGTGATAATATGAAAGAACAGACTTTGTGAAGGGTTTTGCATTGTTATTCTAACTCAAATAATGGTGTTTCATGTGTTAATTTGATTTGGTTGTGCCTTGAAGGTTGAACTTGTATTTGTGGTCATTCAATACCTTGGTTGTGAATGATTAAGGACAGTTATAAAAGAGTTTGATCTTGGTTGATGATTTAAGGAACCTAACTGATTTGTTCCAGTCATTTACAAGTTGGAAAAAGTGTTTTGAGGGTTGTATAAAGGATGGGGAACTTTGATTTCATATTTGAATGATTAGGCTAAGTTCCTTGTAAAGGGAAAGATGAACTTTTGATAAGTGAATAAACTATGGATGAATTGAGTTTTCGCTATTGAGATTGTGAAAGTTGACTTTCTTCCTCCTTGTATTGCATCAGTAGACTGAAAGAACGGTTATTAGCAATGACATCAAATGATAAACCTTACTTCTAAATTCCCAAGGAGGAGACAACTCCTATCCAAGGTGTAGACATGAAACAAAGCTTATTAATCACATAACAATAAACGATAAGCCTCACTTCTAAATTCCCAAGGAGGTGACAACACCTATCTGAGGTGTAGATATGAAACAAAGCTTATTAAAACAAAGACATAAACAATGAACACAAAAATATCATCCAATCTTATTCCCAATCAAAGTGAACCAATACAGAATAGCAATATTACAAGAAAATCCGGTTCAACATATATTACTATTGCATGCAAAATTCAATTACAAATGAGAAAAGAGCTCTTATTTATAGACATAAAAGGTGTAGGGAACCCTAAAATCATTGAGTTAACTACAGTCTTGCAAGCATGCAAGATTTTATTGATAAACCCTAAATAAAGGAAACTATACAGTCAACTGGAAAACTACCATCAGTTAACCAAAACAAGACTAATCTAAATGGACATGTGCAAGCATGCACGTCCTTATTGAAATGAAAAATAAGTGAAAAATCCAATTGCACATTGATGATTCCAAGATAGACATAGCATGATATGTGGAACAACAAGTTAACTTAGAAAGAAGCATCGAGTTAACCGTTGTGTCTGATGTCTATCCTAAAAAGGTGGGATGTCCATGATCTAGAGTTCACTGACTGTGATCTCAAGCAAGTAACCCCTCCACGAGTTTGTTGACTGCATCACCATCTAGAGCACTGATACTCTGTCATAGCACACTCTGTCTTCGCAACATCTCCTCACCATCTATGATTTGGCTCTAAAGTTCTCCTCCACTCTTAACTGCCTCATCAAATGATGTTGACATGACTATAAGTTTATCCAATTTACAACCAACCTAATCCCCATTGAAAATACCATGGATAAGTACTTGCAACTATGACTAAACATCAATGAGCTCAACGTACTCACCACCTTCACGTTGATATTAGTAAGGAACTCAGGACACGAAAGTTCTCACGTACCGAAGTGCATAGTCACGTGTTCTCTACTCTCAGCCAACTCTGAAGCCATTGTATCCTATATTTTTGCCTTGAAGATCAACTGTGTCCTCCAAGTAAAAATAACTTCTTTATCTTCTTCATTAGTGGCTAAGTCATATGTCATCCTTAGGTGAGAGATCATGATTTTATCTTCGGGTCTGTCAACCACCAAGTCTCGCTCGTCATCCTGGATTCATAGAAAGAGTTCACAAACATTGTACCTCAATTGATATAACTCTATGAGTACAAAGCGGCCTCTTGTGACAAACTCTTCTTCCCATTTTACCAAGCACTTACCGTATACAACCAACTGATTAAGCCAATTCTTCTCTGCTGGTGGCTCTAGCATCTGTGGGAGTGAAGCGGTGACATTTTTTGTCCTATGCACGAGGTTAGAGATATACTGACAAAGCTGTTGGATTTTAGCCTTGAGGTCTGCCTTGTCTTCTCTATCTTTTATCACCCTATCCTTTATGCTATTTGTTGCAACCTGAAGGAAATCAACCTTTGTTTGGCATGTGCTTCTACCAAGGTTGACCTTTATCATGTCAAAGTCTTCAACTTCTACCTCATTCAAGCTCTTACCCTCTAGAGGTGCAACAGTCTCTATTATGATCTCCTTGTCAGCGTTCCTCTCAACATGAACTTGCTTCTTTATTCTCTTATCTGGCACATCCTGGTAGACATGATCAAAATCTGAGTGATCAAGTATGTAAGATGGCTGCCTCCTCTTCCTTCCCAGCTTATTCTCAAGCCAAGAAGGGTCTCAACTAATCTCATTGGAAGGATCTGTGCTAGTCATAGGAAGTTTTGTTGAGCGGGAATGTGTAGAGGTATCACTATGTGGTGGCGAGTATAGGTCCAAATCAATATGAACCAGAATTGGAGACTGTTGTGGTGTAGGTGATGGCATGGGAGGCTAAACCTCTGGCTTTGGTATGCTCCGAACTGTATTCGTGGCTGGTTCCACATGTGTTTTTGTAACAAGTTCCTTTCCTTTTGAATTGTTAGGCACTTTATTTCTTTTAGGAGGATTAATCCTTTTCTTTTGTTTTGATTTTGATGAGGATGGTAGTGAAACATTCATCGACGATGGATTTTTACTTGGGATGATTTCCCTCCTTGTCTTCTTGCTATCAAGGTAGAGTGTGTTGTTTTGAATGACTCTACTTGATCTCTCTTTCACATATGAGTACTCCTTGGAAAACCAATCGACAACTGGAAGTGGTTGTGTATCAACTTGTTCTCTGAAGAATTGAGGAAGTACATCCCCATCATCATCTGACAATCCTCCCACATCCTCTGACATGAAGACAAAAATTTGTGAGGGTGAACTTGTTGTATCTGCCTCAGCGCACCTCAAAATCATCCTCACAGTTAACCTAATAATCCTCCTTTGTAGGCTTGTGATAAGGGCGACTGCCAAGGCATGCTGAGCAATAACCCCAAGGGTCATATGTGTGTGCATCGACAAGGTACTTGAGATTACACTTTTATAACTCCTCTCCTGTAGCCTTGGCGTCAACTACTATCTTGCACCAGTAGATTCCCATTTGCATTGGAAAGTTGGCTACTGGCTTACGCTTGTGGCACAAACGTAAATGCACATCATACAATTGCCTCAGGAACTCCATGAAATCCATCCTATCCAAAGGATAGCAAGGTAGCATAGCTATATTTCCTGTATATCCATAAAGACGGATGTAGGTGTAGGTAGGGAACTAAATGAACCAGTTTGCCTATTCTACCATCGTTGCTCTGGAAACCGCTAAGATACAAACATGCAATTCTCGGTCTAGGTTTCTCATTGTGTACATCAAGAACGCTTCTTGCACATGCTTGAAATGTCGCTCAAACTTTGTGAACTCAAGCTGGTCGTAGTATTGATAAAGCTTCTGTACACTGAGAATCCCCACTGTGTTCAATCCTCTAAACTGACCCTGATAGGCAATCAAGTATACGAGATATGAACACATATGAAATTGGTGGGTAACTAGGAAACTGGTAATCTGCTTGTGGAGAATGTCGCTAATCAGAGAGGCCCAGTCGTAATGCTCTCACCTAGAAATAATTTGAGCAATGATGTAGTACATCCAGGTCTGGAATTTATTGGCATCTACATGACCGGAAACGTGATTGAGAAGAGTGATCAAAATTGCATACTCATCCTTGTACTCTCCACGACCCTGCATTGTGTGGCAATTTAGTTTTCTTTTGTTTTAACCACCTTTCTACCATTTTGCTTTGACACACGTCCTTATCAACATTGAATGATCTCTCACAATGATCCACCAAACTTTGGGATCCAAAATGGGGCTTGAATGCAAATCACATCTACTGACTGCATTGGTAGTAGAATTGTAATATGGAATGAATTGATATGAAGTGAAGCCGGCCTTAACAGATTGCAAATCACATGTCCATCTACTGACTGCATTTCTCAGGTAGTAGAATTGTAATGCTTGACACAAGACATCACAAATTCTATGCAATGAATTGAAATAGAAGTGAAGCCGCCTCTAACAACTCAGATTTTTGGATGTTTTGAAGTATTGCATGATTTCTCTTAATTGGATCCAAGATAGCCTCTGGAAGCACTTTATGCAAATTCGTGTCAACTGTTCTGATGAAGTCATGAACCAAGACTGACTTAGTCTTGAATTCTATTTGTGTGTACTGCATTATGAAAAACTCGCCAGTTGACTTTAAACTCGGCTATATTCTAACAACCTTTTTCAGAAGCTGAAAAGTCTCTTGGTGAGGCTAAAAATAGCCTATCAAATGGCAATTTTCACCAAAAATTATAAAACTTGGGTTTTGTGCAGAAAATAATTCTAAGACAACCCACAATGTCATAATTGTGAAAAAATGCCTTTTAGCTTGACATGTAAAAGCTTTTCCGAAAAAACCAACTGGGGGAAGCAGGGGCTACGGGGGCAATTTTTCCAAGAAAATTTGAATATGGGTTTTGTCTAGAAGACGATTCTAAGACAACCCACAACGTCAAGTTTGAAAAATATCAACTTTTACTCCACCATGCAAAGGAATTTCAGTTGAGAAAAGCAAAGCTTTGAGAATTGAAGCTCTAGAGAAAATTTTCTTAAAAAATTTTAACACATGGGTTTTGTAGAGGAAGTCGTGCACAACCAACACAAATGATCAAATTTGTCAAAAGTCGCCAAATCTTGGACATGCGAAAAAATCCTAAGACGAGAATAGAAGAATTTAAGATAGAAGATAAAAGTTTTTATGTTCTGCTTCTGCAAAAATTGCCATGCTTGTTTGAAGTGTGTTGATTAATCTAGACTTATATCTGCAAGGAAATCTGAAAAACAATATTTGTAGTTCCTTCAAATGTTGATTGTTGAAGAAATTCTCCCACTCAGTGAGAAAATTTGCTTTCTCTTCAACATGTTGTGAGAGAAATGGATGCCATCTTGAAATAAAAAAAGAAATTTGTAGCTTAATGGTGCCAACTGCAAGAATAAACCCTAATTTGAAAAGGAATTATCTGATTGGACCCCTCTTTGCTCAACTGAAACTGACTTGGAGTCTCAAATTATTAAAAATATTAAAATATTCAGTCTCACTTAACATGTGAATTTGCAAATTAAGTCTAAAAAATGTGCCAATATTAAAATATTTGAGAAAAATTGCCCCATTAAAGCTGGCATGTTGGAACTAAAAATTTAATATTATTTTATTGAGTTAACTAAAATCTCTCCAAATGGGTTCACTTAGAATATTTTACTAATTATGAAAATTCCAAGTTTGACTCTCCAGGCGTCCCCTAGCAAAAGTTGAGATTTTTAGCTAACTTCCTATTTTGTAGTTCGTTGAAAATGTCATGGTTGCCTCTGTTGAGCTCTGATTTCCAAGTGCCCGGTTGATGCTAGAGCTGTGTTGACATATCCACTACGAAGCCAAAACCACTTAGATGAAATGTCTGTTGGGAGCTGCAAGTATTAAAAACCACGTCTGGTGCCTCAAAATAAAAGTCACCTTTTATTAAAATAATATACAGGCCACCAGACAACCATTTCTCCGTTTCGCCATTTCGCGCTCAAATCTGTCATTGCTGGTGAACGATGGCTCTTGTCGAATGGATACTAGATCCATCGCGTAGCTAGAAGAATTATGAAAATAATGACTGTATGTAAGGCGTCTGAAAGTTGAGTTAAGAGCCTCAAAAGCAAGGGTGCCTCTAGCCTGCAGAGGCACAATTACCATTTTGAGAATGATTTTGCAACTTGCAACTTTCACACGAATGTTGTACTTTGACCCTCACCATCGGGAGTTGGATTGTTCCAATGCACATGTCGTTGATCTCATCACGAAGCCGAGACAACTTAGAAGAGATGTTCTTGGAAGTGACAAATCGAGAAAACTGCTTCTAAGACCTCTAGTAGAAAGGCACCTTTTTCAAGGGAGTATGTAATTTCCATACTTAGCCATTTTTCTGCTTGTTTACATTCTTCAGTAATTTCCACTGATCCTTCACTCATGGGCGTTTGAAAAACCTTGAGGGCTAATGGTTGGATTCACTAAATATCTAGGAGGATTCTGCACAGGTCTCGTGAAGATGACGATTGCCAAAAACCTCATTTAGCTGGCCAAAAGGCTAGGCGCCCTTGGCCTATAGAGGTACAGTATGATATTTCTACTTTTATTTACCCTCTATTTTACATGCTCGCTGGAACCACTATCACGGTCACTCAACACACCTAATGATCTTGTGATTGGATGCATCACAGAGCTAGGCTGAATCATAAGAGATCCCCCAGAAACGGAATCTACAAATTCATTCATCTAAGGGGTCTAATTCAAGGGTGCCCTTGGGCTATATGGGCACAAAAACTACAAATTTGACTACCTCTGTGATGTGTAAACTCTTCGTACCTTTCACTTTCGCCTTCGATTGTTAGAGTTATGCAACTCGTATGGGCTTGTTGGAAAGTTGATTGAATTCCAAAGAGAATGAATGTATTTGCAACCAGAACCAACTAAATTTGAGCCTTCAAATTGAAGGGCGCCCTTGAGCTATAGGGGCGCAAATTTGCTCTGTGTTTGTTATTTCCTCCATTCCGCACTCTACGAACACCATATCGGCTGTTGAGTTGACCATGTAGAAGCATGACTGCTATTGATGCATGTGTGTGACTATATTTCACCACTTTCACATGTACGAACACTGTAAAGTTGATTTGCACATTGATTGCACAAGCATCTCCCACGTTACAAAGTGAAATGTTTCCAGACTTAGAATATTTTTGCACTTTTCACCATTTGAAAATCCCCTCTATCGTGAAGCATCTTCTTTAGCATCCTTCATTGTAGAATGTTCTGCTTTGAGTTTTAGGCTTAGATTTTGACACCTAGTACTGACCAACTGCCATTGACGACCTAAAAAATCCTAGCTTTTCTCCCAAAAAAGTGAAAACTACCCGCTAGGCTTAAACTGACTTTTAACTGAAACTGACTTCACCACTGTGATCATGATGTGAAATAAACCAATTAAAATTAACTTCAACCAATTCTAACAAGTTTCAATTTTTAGGGTTTTGCGACCTGAAACAGGGTGTTTGAAACCATAATTTTCAATTTTTCCAAATTTCACCAGTATCTTCTTGACACCAAATTGACTCAAATTCCATACTTTATTTTCCCAAAAACTATATTTTGACATCATTTTAACAAGGTTTAGACTCTTTTAAGTAAAATGCCTTAATGAAGCAAAAAAATTGGTTTCGGTACAACACAACATAATTAAGATTCAACTATCCTAATTGCAACTGAAAAGAAATAAGAATCCAAATAGGATTAGAATTCTATGATAACAAAACTAAAACGTGGATCATAAGATTAGTTATGTTGGAATCCTAATGATAATAGGGTTCTCCTTCTTCAATGCCTTTATTGTTGTCATAATGATGCACAATTGTCTTCATCAAGTGTCTCCATGTTGTAGTTATTGCACTTAATGTATTAAGGAACATTCCCTATTTTGTTGTCCAAGAACTCCTTCGGGTACGGGTTGCATTTTGCAGTTGTTGTAGGCTACAATATCTTCTCAGGCTGCAAGGGATTAGTCCATAAAACACATACACAATACTAACTACCATGATTAAACATAGATATCAATCATAATGCATACATATTCACATATAAATCAAACAACACCATTATATCATAACTGCATTTCCATATAATTTAACCAAGTTTAAGATCTGCATAATAGACATAAAAGATGGTATACTATAGAAATAATTGTCTTAGGAATGTCTTATAAGCAACATAAAGATAATAAAAATCTAGCTAATAAATGTGCTCATCACTCGCCCCAACTACCCTTTTGCTTGCCCTCAAGCAAATGAACTAGGGGGACAGATTATAGTGCAATATAATCTCTCTAAGGTCCATGACAATATTTACTCCCTTGATCTACTTCAGGTAGAATCCCTTGTAACATGAAATCCTCTTCATCGTGGTATGCTCAATCTACTCACATTCTTCCATTTTATCCTCTATCCAATATGGTACTGGATAAAGAAGGATAGGTGGTTGAAATGTTAATGGCATCCATTTAAGTGCAAGGTTACTAGCAATATCCATAGACTTACACACTCTTTCAAGCATAGCCATGAAGTTGTATATTGAATGTGGCTCTTTTCTTTGTAGTTCCAGAGTCAAACTGTCCCATCTCTATTGTACATACTTATAACTATGATGAACCAATCCAACTGCCAATGTCTGCATCCTGTTATAGTCCTGCATCCTCAATCTCATGATCTTTCCTCTTGGTCCTTTGTGCCTTAGAAGTTGTAACCATTCATCTATAATGGCATCAGGATCATTTGATTCCTTCCTGATTGGGAGAGCAATAGATTTCTCTCTCCTCATATTCCTCCATAAGTTCACCCCTAAAACCTTCATTCCAAAAGTAGGATGCTAGTGCTCTAACCTATAAATCCCCCACAAATATCAAGGGGTTCCACTCTATATCCTCAGGCACTACATAATTATGTAGATATTAATCGCAAATCTGATCTTGTTCATCTAGTGTAGAGTCAACAAAAAAATTAAGAAATTCATATTTCCCACTCATTCCAATTGACTGGTTACTTATTATCCTGCTAAAATGAAAACTTCGAAACTTTTCTTGCAAAAACAATGCATAAGTTCTTGTTGGGGTTTGTATCTAATGATCTAGGTATCTTTATCTGCCACCTCCTCCACTCTGACTGCTAACTTGTTCAACACAATATCCTTCCCCTCCAACACTTTGGTATGGTCTACAATTAGGGTTTCTTTTTCTTTTCTCCATTTTTCCTTCTATTGTGAAAATTCAGCAATAATTTTCCATAATTGATACCCAAGGGATAGAGTTGTGTGATGAGTTGGAGTCTTTATAGGAGGGGGTCTACTATTCTCTATTGTAAGTTGTGTATTCCATGTTTTAACTATGGAAAGTTGTGCCAACAGGTCCAGCTTTACTCCATGCCCATATGTTTGTAATTTCTTCTCCATTTCTTGAATCTTCATCTCCCTCTCTTTATCTCTTGGTTCATAAGTTTTCACTCGTTCTTCTAACTGCTTAATTCTTTCTAATGCTTCCTCCAATTCTTTCCTAACATTCCTTTCTTCTAAAAATATTTCTTCATCCCCTAAAGTTTGATCACAACCTCCTGTGTACTCAAAACATTCATTGTTTGGGCTGCCTGGGGTTCTTCTTTTGGTTTTATGAGCAACAAATACATCTTCTGAGTCTGAGTCTGAGGTGGACACATACCATTTTCTTTTAGCAGGAACATGCACCTTCTCAGGATCATTTTCCTTCATCTCCAAGTCAGTATCAACCATCGTAATGTTTTCCTCTTCTATTTCCTTACCCCTCAAGTCTTCTTCTAATTTTTCTATGCTTCCCCTCATAACATCTTTTTGTTTCAACCGGCTTAAACACCTAGGTGTAGCAGATGTATCTTTTTGTGTTTCCTTTTTGTTTTACACCTTTGAAGGTATAGAAGAGCTACTTCCCATTTTCTTAGTTTTAGGTGTCTTAGAGGTGGGGTCTTCTTTGCTGCAAGTTACCTAGATGCTGCATGTGATGATTTCTGCACATTATGCTCATCAGGTTCATCTTGGCTATGGGTAGGTGAAGCAACTAGTGAACCAAGAGGGGTTTCTCTTATAGGCTCAGATGATGGTTCTAGGGTTTTAGGAATTATAGGCTGCTTTAGTATATTATTAATGTCCTAAAATTTCATAAAATCTTCCCAAGATACCTATGGGTAATGAATTCTAAGACTCTTGTTTGTCAACAAGACTATTAAACAATTATGGGAAAGAGTTGAATCATTATGTTTCCTTTGGTATTTGGATCCCATACTCTTTAAAAAGTTGTAGAGGTAATTTGTCACAATAACAAGTCTATTATGATGAGGATGGCTTAATAATTTGAAATGCACAGTATAAAGGAGTGATAACCTACCATAACATGTGAGGTACCTAATAATGTATGAGGAACAGGAAGCCCGAACCCAAGGAAGTGAAACTCTTTTAGTACCCTAGGATGATGAATCTATATTTTCTCCTCGCTCATAAAATTCTTCTCTTCCTGCTACTGCATCTGCTTGACCTGGAAATTCAACTCCATTCCTAGGCATACCAGATACTTGTGTAATTGCCTCTTCTGAAGCATCTACTAATAATCCTTTTACAATGGCTTCATTATGCTCCAATGTGGCTACAAATCTTTCGGTTATATCATCATTAAATTATGTCAACTTTAGAAAATAATCCAACTATCCTACCCTTGTGAAAATGGGTAACACTAATGCATCTTCCAGTATCTATTTATGTGTAGCTAGCTCTCTTCTAATGATATCACCTCCCATGGTGTATTCCACTTCTGATCAAAACAAACTCTTCAAGAACTCTGAAAATTCATACCAAATTCAATCTCAATAGTCCACCAACCCAAGTTTTTGTTACTCTTGCATGCACCTTTCCTTTAGCAACTTCAATCACTTTTCCCTTTTCTCTTCTATAAGCTTGAAAGGTTCTAAATTAGGAAAATTTCAACTAGAATCGACAGGAAAAAGGTTATAAGTGCAAAGAAGGGTATGGAAAAAAGGTTTGTACGTTGCTTCTTGGTTCTACGTTTGGCTTTTTGATGGTGGTAGAAACTAAAATTGGCTTATGTATTACCCTTCCCCCCAACTTAAATTATTGAAGTGTCTGCACTTCAAGTTAGGAAAAAGAGGCGAAGGTAATAATTTCAAAGTATGGAAATAGAAGTAATGAGAAAAATGTATGCTAGATTTAATGCAAGTACATATCGAATTATAATGAAAAGTCATGTTAATGATGGTTGGTTAGTATGTGTACTTGGCGAATATTATGAACTGAAAATTTTCTTGTGTGAAACTTATTTGAAGATGATCCACTGCATGATGTTGATTTGACATTATTTAATTGCAATGAATGAATAGATGAAGTGTAATATTAATGATAGGTTGGCGCATTGGTTGAAATGAGGCGAAATGTACACATTAGAGAAGGTGATGTGATAGTCTAAATTTTGAATTTTGAAATATGCATTGTGAAATGAAAGGAGCATGCTGCATGTACCAACATGACAAGTTTATTTATTGCATGTGTGATGAAAACGTGAAGTGAAAAGTGATAATCTGCAATTAATGTGGAACAAAATTTTTGAAGTTTCAAACTTATAGTTTTGTGGGCTCCTTTGGCAACAAGTCCCAAACTAAAGTTTGACATAGCATGTGTTAGATGCTACAAGTCCCTACTGCAACAGGTCCCTAACTGGAATATAACAACTTTAATATATGAAGCTACAGGTCCCTACTGCAATATGGAGAATGCTGTAAAACAAATGTATCATTGTAACTGTGTTGTGTGTGCATGTGAGGTGGATTAGTAAATTAAGCTTGTGTGACCTTAGGGGGTGAGCTGTGTAGCTCAACCAATGATTCACTTGAAGAACTTGGTACATCTACTATTGATTCATCATTGTGTGTTTCTGAACTTGTATCTAGATTAATGAGAGGACCATATTGATGAATGAGAGAAAGAATAAAATCTTCCTTCTGTACTGGTTTCTTATAAAGTTTCAACCTGTGGCCATTGACCAACAATGAGAACCTTACTGCATCTATGGTCTCCAACTTGACTACCCCATTAGGGAAAACTTGGCTTATCTCATAAGGTCCCAACCATCTAGATTGGAGTTTTCCTTTAAAATCTTTATATCTTGAATCATACAATAATGTCGTTGCCTGCATTAAATTCCTTTGTCTTGATATATTGGTCATGTCATTTTGTCCTCTTTTTTTGCATTATCTATGTATGATGCATTGCTTCCATCGTGATTTCATCCAACCCATTTAAGTTATGCAATCTCTCCTTTTGTTCTGCTATAAGGTCCATGTCCAATTCCACTATTATGAGTGTTTTATACTCAAATTCTATTGGGAGAATTGTTGTTTTTCCATATACTAGTTCATAGGGGGTGAAACCAGTGGTTGTTTTCCATGTAGTCATGTATGCCCATACTACCTCTAGTAATCTAGCAGCCCAATCTTTCCTGTGTAATTTCACTGTATTGGTTAGAATACTCTCAATTTTCTTGTTTGTAACCTCCACTTGGCCATTGGTCTGTAGGTGATATGGTGTTGACTTTTTGTACCTTATTTCATATTCTTCAACTAATTTTGTAATGATCTCTAAAGTAAATTGTGGACCGTGATCAATTATTATTTCCCTAGGTACTCCATACCTAGTAAAAATTTCTTCATACAATAATTTAGCAACATTACCATCTCTGGAAAACTATAATGCCTTCACTTCCACCCACTTGGTCAGATAATCAGTGCAAACTAGAATGTACTTGTTGTTAGATGTAGGTGAAATTGGCCCAATGAAATCTAGACCCCATTTGTCAAAGGGTGCTAATGTCAATTGTGGATGTAGAGGCATTTCATCAGTTTTGGTTGGCTTACCCATTCTTTGGCATCTGTCACAGGTTCTTGTGTACTTGATGGAATCCTTGTGTAAAGTGGGCTAAGTAATAACTTATTGTGAGGATTTTGAATGTTGTCCTTTTGGATACAAAATTCCCCCACAAGGCTCATCATGGCAAGCCTTCATTATATCAAAGATTTCATCTTTCCTTATACACCTTATCATGATGTTGTTTGGGCCTGTGTAGAATAGGTAACTAGGCACCCAAGAATATGGAAAAAACTTGTGCACTATCTATCTCTTTTCCCTTGGAGAAATGTGTGCTGGAATTTGTCCTATCACTAAATAATTTACAATGTCAGCATACCAGGGTGTATATATATTAAGAGAAAACAAATTCTCATCTAGAAATGAGTCATTTGCTACCCCTTCTGCTAATTGTATTTGTAGCCTTGACAAAAAAATCTGCTACTACATTAGACTTCCCTAGCTTGTCTACTATTGTAATATCAAATTCCTATAGGAGTAACCATCTAACTAGCATGCCCCCTACCACATGTTTTTTCATCAAATATCTAATACCTGTATGATCTGTGTGGACAAAAACTACATATCCAATGATGTAATTCTTGAATTTGTTGATGGAATACACTACTACTAGCATTTCCTTTTTGTAACAGAGTAATTTAGCTCTACTCCCTACAATTTTTTTCTAATGTAGTAAATATCATATTCTTTATTACCTTCTTTCTGACCCAAAACTACTCCAATAAAAAAATATGAAGCATCAATGTGTATATGAAAGGGTAATGTCCAATTTGGTCCCCTCAAAACAAGTTCTCTGGTTAAGGTTGTATTAAGTTCTTAAAAATAATGTTGGCACTCTATTGTCCAGTCAAATTCTATATCTTTAGTGAGCAAAACAAACAATGGTGTTGCAATCTTACTGAAGTCTTTAATGAACCTCCTATAATAGCTTGCATGGCCTAGGAAAATTCTGACATCTCTCTACCTTTATGGAATAGGTAATGTAGAAATGATCTCTATCTTATGTGGGTCAACTTGAATCCCTTCACTGGATATGAAATGCCCTAGAACAATTCCTCGAGTCATCATCATAAAGAACTTTTCATTACTGAGGGATAAGTTATGTTCTTTATATCTTTTCAGAACCTTTTCTTAATTGGTGAGAGCTTCTTCATAAGTTTCCCCATATGTGGTGAAGTCATCCATATATATCTCCATAGATTCATGAGCATAATCAGAGAAGATGCTAAGCAATTTCCTCTGAAAAGTAGCTAGAGCATTGCATAACCCAAAGGGTAGGAAAAAATAGGCATAGTACCTCGAGGGCATACAAATGTGTCATGTCTCAAACTTTGATGCTACTTGAACTTACTTTATGTGGAACTGAATTATGGATAATTGTGTGTGGTGGAATAAATAATTATATTATTTTGAAAGATGAAATAAGTAAATGATTGTTTTATTTTGAAAAAGATGAAATGCAATGAATATTATTTTATTTTGAAATGATGCAATATAGAAGATGTTATTGCTTCGATTTATTTTGGACACTAATCTATTAATGGGTGCTTGAGTTTACATGAGTTGCAGGTTGTTTAAGACCAAGGGTGTGGTTAAGGTAGGGGAGGCTGGCTACCTGGCAGGGTTAAGATGGAATGGTTTCTCTCGCACACACACACAAACACTTAATAAACATATAGTTGCATTTAGAATTTTATTTAGTTAATTATTCTATATTGTTCTTACTTTATAATGGTTGTTTAATTTAATTGATGGTAAAATTAAATGTACTTAGAAAATAAAAGAATTAGTTCTATTTTATTTTAATTATTGACTTCATTTGAAGATTAAATGATGTTTATTTATTATTTTGAGGATAATTGTGATGCATGGTAAATAAATCATGTTTTCTTTTTAAAATTGGTTTTATTAGATAAACTTGAAATAAATCTTGGGAAAGACGGAAAGATTTTCGAAAACAAATTAGTGAGATAGAAAACATTAGAAAAGTAGAAAAATTGAAGAAAAGATGTTAAATTTAGAAAACAAAACAAAAAAATAAAGCAAAATAAGGATGGGAAAAAGAGAGAGAAAATAATAAAGGATAATAAAAACTCTTATTCTTGCAACTAGAAGATTCATTCAATAGATGAGATTCATTTTCTCTACCTTTCATTCTGCAAAAATAATAACTCACAGTAGAGTAGGGAATTTGAGAAAAGTAGAAGAAGAATAGTGGAAAAAGAAAGAGAACAAGAGTGAGCCAAACATAAAGCGTTTACCAGGTTTTTAATTCATTTTCCAATGTGTTTAATTTCAAAATGTGTATGCAATGAGTGATTTGTGTGAAAGATTGAATTCCTTTGTGGCTATATCAATTGTAAAATGCATTTGGCATTTAAATCTTTTATTATTCTGTTTGAGAAATTTCATATCTTTCCTATACAAGTTTGTATTTCCTTATTCTTTTATAATATGTATATATATATACATCTATATATATACACATCTATATATATATACATTTTAATGTATAAAAATATATATATCATATTGCTGCATAACGATTCTGTACAGTAATATAAATGGTATTTTGGATTTATGAATAAATCACTGTAATAATATTATATATATATATGTGTGTATATATTATACTACTTTGTATAATATATATACACATATATATTATTACTACCAATATATATATATATATATAGATTGAAAAGAATGAGAAAATGGTTCATACAATGATCTAACTTCCTCCAAATGGTGATTGTTGTTTTTATTTTCTGCATGGAAGTTACTCTAAGAGTTTAGATTAAAGGTTATTTGCAGCCAATTGGAGGGTCGCACTATGGAGGCAGCCACCCCTCCACAGGCCACGACCTGTGGAGAGGGCACTACCCCCATAGGCAACGCTCCCCTTGTATCCACACCATGTGGAATTCATATTATATATTGTATATATTTTGTAGAACTTGTTTTAAATCTGTACAAACACTAAATTTAAATGTATGTCATATGTTGTTTTTTTTTAATTGCGATTATCAATCTGCATATATATATATATATATATATATATATTTCATACTATAGAATCTAATAGAATATGTGGTTGTAGATGATTTTTGGCATGGAGAGTGAATATTCTTTTGTTGCTAATGTAATTTTTGAATATATATATACATATACATATATGTGTATGAGCGAGACTTAATTTCTGAAAAGAAATTTTAATTAAAGCTGATTTAGAAAGAACTCATTTGGAATGTAACAAAATATAATTTGTATTTTTAGATTAAACCACTTAGATTGGAAATTGATTAATTATTGGAATCAGTATGCAAATGGAAAGATTTATAGATACATATGTTTGTTATTTTTATTTGGAATATAAGTAAACTGATTGATTGAGTTGCTTATATATATAAACAACATGTTTTTCTTTGGATTATTTCATTATCGATGGTATTGTAAATATAGTTGGACATACAAACTTGAATAACGAACTTTAGAGTTAAATTATGTTTTCTAAAAGGGCTCAATGTTTAGAGAATGCTTGAAATTTAAACTTACTTTGAGATGCTTTATTTAATTTTCCTATGAAATTACTTTTGGGACAAGATGTTGAATGTGGGATCCCAGAGACGGTAATTTACATTTTCTAAATTACCATTTTATTATTATTGCTTGGCCAAGCTACTGTACAAGTGAAATAGATGGTTTGAAAAGCCTAGATTCTATATTATATATGTCTCTACCACATCCTATATGTGAGTATTATGTTATTCTAGTTTAGGAATTACATATAGGCATTAGGCATGCATCGAGAGATTCCCTCTTGTTTATACCGTTCTAGGTTGCCAGGCTCCTCATGCAGGGTCGGTGCTTTCTTCGAGTTAGGAAGAAACCCGAGGAAGTTTTGTACTTCATGGTTGGGCGGAAAAGATTCCTTAACCTCACTCTTGGCCTCGACTTGTGGAAGACCAACAGAGTCATGGCGGTTGAGGACATATATTCTTCTATTATATGGATATACTTCTTGTATTATTCTTGTATGGCTTGCTTAGCCAATCTGTAAATGTAACTTATCTTCAGGATGTATTTGATGTATTGATGTAACTTATTCTTGTAACATTGAAACATATGTATTGTAACACCCTATT
This sequence comes from Sequoia sempervirens, assembly GCA_007258455.2. Lineage (NCBI taxonomy): Eukaryota > Viridiplantae > Streptophyta > Pinopsida > Cupressales > Cupressaceae > Sequoia > Sequoia sempervirens. Next base: position 9,073,658 of record VDFB02000003.1, read on the forward strand.
GGTGTGTGTGATTGTAATTCACTATTGTAACTTTCCTTAGAGAATTTCTTAATATATTTAAATCACTTTCCTTATTTGGAATATTCTTTGCTTTTGGAGTATTGTTTTTAGTATGTGAGTTTGACTAGCCTTAAAGAATGTGGTTTTTTCATGATCCTCTGGAGTAATCTTTATATGATTATAACCACTAAAACTATCTAGGAATGAAAAGTACTTCTTCCCTATTAAAGAGTTAAGCACTTAATCAATGAAGGGTAATGGGAAGTGGTCTTTCCTAGTGGTTGTGTTCAACTCCCTATAATCTACACTTAACCTCCATTTTCAACCTTTCTTAGGGATAATAACTAAGGGTGATACCCATTCACTATTAGTAATAGGATAAATGAAGCCTGCATCGAGTAGTTTTTGGAGTTTAGCTTTAACTATTTCTCTCAAAGTAGGGTTCATTTTCCTTTGAGGCTATCTAATGGGTCTAAAACCTCCATTTATATATATCCCATGCATACACAAGTTAGGATCTATTCCCTTCGTGTCATGGTAGTCCCATGCAAAGGTTGTTGCATGTGTCTGCAACACTATATTCAAGGAATTCTGCTGCTCATCAGTTAATGCATTGTTTATGTTCAGTGGTTTTCTTGGCAGAATTTCTATTGTTTTGGATGAGGCTTGGACAGATGATAGATCAAGTCCAAGAATATTGGGTATACTTGTTGTGGCAATAAGGAATGGAAAATTTGACATATTTCCTCTGATGCAAAGGATCTTGTAAGAATGATATACAATTTTGTTGTTGTGGGTTCCTACCGTAGTCATTCTATATTATGTAAGCAATCAGATCATCTTCATCCTAATCATCCAACAAAGGGATACATTCTATTATCATTAAAATCTATAAGGAATAGTGGTCATCATCATCCAAGGTGGGCCATATGGTTTTCTCAAGATCAACATAAGGTTGGGCTAGAGGATAGAGAATCAATTTCTTAGTTACAATCCCATTAGATATTACCATATTTCCAAATCTATAGCCTATGAATGCATCAATTGTAGCTAACCATGGTATGCCTAAAATGAGTGGATATATTGCAAGGTTGACCCGTGGATGCAAGACTATGAAGTCAACAGGGTATTCCTAGGAATCTAATGCTATAACTAAATCCTTAAGGATTCCCTTAGGTTTTACTATTGACCTATCTGCCAACTGTAAAATAGTGGGTGTAGGTATAAGGTTGATTAACTAAAGGATTTGCATTATTTCCTTGGTCATGGCATTGATTGTTGCACCTAAATCAATCAAGGTGTTCTTGATAAGGGTCCCATTAATCTTAACATCCACTACTAGACTACCAGGGTCTGTGTATTTAGGGATAGATGTTCCCTAGTATAATATCAACAAGGTTTCCTAAGACATGGACTGTCTGAGGATCCTTCCTTTTTCTTCCTAGTTTCTTAAGATAGGTCCCTTATTGTATTTGTATAGATTGGGGTGTCCTTGATTTATTGGATGAGATAATTTTGATGATTACATCCTTTAGTTGACCCAATAGGTTTGTCTTAGCTTGACATTGATGTCTTGGTATGGCTAAGCGTTCAGGAAATGGAAGCGTTGGACTTGGGATAGTCTAGTTTACTTGATTTGACTCGGGTGCCAGGGTTGGATTGTTTGGAGCTTCAAATATAGTTTCCTCATCTTCCATTTAAATAATTTGTGGGGATGAAGGACCATCTAGTGTTTTTCCTGACCTAAGGTGGACATCACTCACCTCTACCCCATAGGTGGGGTATTGTATAGCCTCATTAGTATAAGTTTTTTGGATAGGCTTGTTGTTGGGGTTAGGTGTAGGTTGGGCAAGTAATTGTGGTGCTCTTGGTGTTTGAGATGTTGGATTAGATGGATTAGGCATAATGGCTTGTTGTTGTGGCCAAGGAGGGAGCAAAGGCTATTGGTAATTCATGTTTTGTTGCTGCCATTGCTAGTCTTTTTGCCATTATGGCTACCACTGATTTTGTTGCGCTGGCCATTAAGGATTATAATTGGAACCTTTAAAATTTTGTTGTGACCATGCATTTTCTTGCTTCTGGTTCTAGTTTTGCTAAGGTTGTTGCCATTGTTGAGGGTTTTTCCATTGGTTCTAGTTATTTGGCCTGGGCTGGGAATTCCAAGCAGAAAAAATTTGATTTCCAATGGGAAAAGATGAATTGAAATTCAAAGGGTCCTATGGAATACTTTGTCTTTGTTGCCATGGCCTTCTTTTATCAATTTAAAATAACTTTCCATCCTCTCCTTCAAGTGGCTAAAAATCAGGTTTCTCTATTTTTTTTCTTGAATACTAGCCACCCTCTTGCATTTGCAGTTTACTTTCCTTTGTCTACAGTCGGGGCAGTATTCAATGAACATTGCTTCAACCTCCTCTTGCTTCTTCTTTATATGGAGAGTTTCCAACTGAGTTGATAGGTGATTAATAATGTCCTCCTTCATGTTGGAAAATTTTTTACTTAAATCTATCTTTGAAACCCTAGTAGATGATTTGCCAATGGTGGATGTCCTCTTTCCCCTTGGCTTCTTAGTGAAGGTCCTGGAGTAATTTTTGTAGACCCTACAAATTTCTTCTGGTAGTTGAGAAACATCCCCTCGAACAATAAGGTTGATGGCATACATGCAATCCTCATTGACTCCCCTAAAAAATACTAACTTGAGGGATTCTTCAAACAACTTGTTTTGTGGGTTTTTCTTCAAAGAGAATTGGAATCTCTCCACATGGTCCTCTAATGGCTCATCCTCCTTCTGTGACATTCTAAAAATTTCATCTCTCCTCCTATCAATTCCTCTACAAATAGTCTTGGTATTTCTCCAAGAATTTTTTTTTCATGGTATCCCAATTTGGAATAACATCCTTGCTTAATCCTATAAATCATCTTAGGGAAACATCTTTTAGAGTGGTAGGGAAGAGCTCAAGCCTATGAGCATCAAAGGTATAGTCATAGCTCCTACATAGGACATCAAACTCAAACATAAATGTGTTTGGATATTCAGTCACCAAACCATAAAAGACTGGCAATGCTGAAGGAGGGATATTCTTTGGCTCAGTAGCCCTTTCCTGGTTGGTGATTGGGAACTCAAAGGTCACATGTTCAAGTGGATCATCCACTACATCACCCATGGTTCGGTATGTCCCCTCTGTGGGTGTAGTAGATATTGGTGAGAGGGGAGATTCTTCTTTAGTAGTACCCTCACTTTGATTACTATAGTCACCAATATATTCTCTAGCTTCTTGGCTTGTTGAGGGGAGGAACCTTCCCAATGTGTCTCTCTGCCTTCGCATACAATAGGTAAACTTCGTATAGAAATGGCTCCTGCAGAATGTTAGTAGAATGTTCTATTATTTGATAAGATAAAACCTAACAATCCTAATGTTGAAAACAAAGTGTAAACTATAAAAGCTTCGAAAAACAAGTCTATGTAGGTAGCACCATCCCTGAAAATGGCGCAAAAAATGTAGAGTCTATTCTAACGCCTAATAAACTTGGTGGAAATCACTCAATTCAAGGGAAAACCTGGTTGAACAATCCACTTGACATTGAAAAGACTTTCATTATATTATCGACTAGGGCTAGTAAGCTTGTGATGGTGTTGGTACTATATGTGCATCCAAGGACCTTTGGTTACCTAAATTATCCTAGTGAAGGTATTATACTTGCTGGAAATCATAAAAATGCATGACAATAAAAGAATTGAAGTTGGTGCTTTGGCTACAAGTACCTACAACATAGTTTGTGATTGAACTACTATTAACAGGTAAAATTCTGAAATTAACTCAAAACTATGAACTGAACCTATTCTACACTCCAGAGTGCTCTAAGTTAGATTAATGCAATCATAAAAATGAATAGTAATTATGGATAACTTGATATGAGAATCTATTTTAACTGATATTATAATAATGAAGTAACTACTAACAAAAATAAAAACTATAAATGCAGTGAAGGGCAATACTTGAGTGGCCCTTGCTCAATTGGTTGTCTCCACTAAACTAAACCAAATCTAAATTCTTAGATTCAACTCAACCATGTAAACTCAAGATAATTCATTGCACATTCCAGAATATCACATGGAATCTTGCTCAAATATTGTATTTATAAAAACCATGTTTGAACAATCAACATGTCTGTGTAATAACAACTAAAAACTGAAAAGTGTTTAATAACAAAATCCACAATTGAAAGATTAATCAACTCCCTATCTAAAGACTCAACCATCAGCTGTATACATGCATGAGGAAGTTTATTCAGAACACAACTATAAACATAAATCATTAATCACAACTCTCCTAACAACTCAAAAGAAATAAGAATCCAAATAGGATTAGAACTCTACAATAACAAAACTGAAACATGGAACATAAGATCAATTATGTTGGAATTCTAATGATAACAGGGTTCTCCTTCTTCAATGTCTTTATTGTTGTCATAATAATGCACAATTGTCTTCATCAGGTGTCTCCATGTTGTAGTTATTGCATTCAATGTATTCAAGAACATTCCTTGTTTTGTTGTCCAGGAACTCCTTCAGCTGCAAGTTGCATTTTGCAGTTGTTGTGGGCTACAATATCTTCTTAGACTGCAAGGGATTAGTCCATAAAACACATACACAATACTAACTACCATGATTAAACATAGATATCAATCATAATGCATACATATACACATATAAATCAAACAACACCATTATATCATAACCACATTTCTATATACTTTAACCAAGTTCAAGGTCTAAATAATAGAGATAAAAGATGGTATACTATAGTTATATTTTTTTTAGGAATATCTTATAAGAAACATAAAGATAAAAAAAAGGTAGCTAATAAATGGGCTCATCAACAATCTTCCCTATAAGCTACGCAATTGTTTCAATGTCTCTGAGGGAGGCATTTCCATGATAGCTTTCACCTTTGCGGGATCTACCTCGATGCCTCTTTGAGATACACTGTAACCCAATAGTTTTCTTAGTGTCACACCAAACACACTTCTTTGGATTTAGGCATAGGTTGTACTCTTCTAACTTGTCAAATATTTTAGCCAAATTACCTAGATGTCCTTGTCTTGTGATATATTTTTCCAACAAATCATCTACATAGTCCTCCATGGTTATGTGAAACAATCATGAAATATAGTAGTCATGGCCCTTTGGTAGGTAGCTCCTACATTCTTCAAGACAAATGCCATGAAATTCTAGCAAAAATCTCCCTAGGGACAAGTGAATTTTGTTTTATGTTGGTCATCAGGTGTTATCTTGATTTGGTTGTAGCTGGAGAAGCCATCCATAAGAGAAAGTATTTCATGACTGGCTATAAATCCACTATCATGTCAATGTTTGGGAGAGGAAAATCATCCTTTGGGCATGATTTGTTGAGGTCTCTAAAATTGGTGCAAATCCTTATGCCCCCAGTGGGTTTAGACATTGGTACGGTAGGTTTGGCACCCACTCAGGATAATCAATATGTCTAAGGAATCCAACATAAAGCAATTTATGAAGTTCCACTTTGACTAGGAGTGCTATCTGAGGGTGCATCTTGTAAAGCTTTTGTTTTACTAGTTTAGCTCCAAGGAAAACTGTAAGATGATGGACTACTAAAGCTGGATCCAAACCAGGCATATCTATATAAGTCAAAGAAAAATTGATCTTGTGCTCTTGTATGAAGGTTGTAAAGTTTCTTCTTTTCTTAGGATCTAGAGTGGTTGCATGATAGGTTTGGTTCCTCTATTGTTCCCACATTTATGGGTTCAAATTCTTCAACCAAAATATTTGATCTTTCCTGATACTTGGTGATAAGGGAGATTGAATCTTGCATCCTCGGGTGCCTTGAGGAGGTTTTCACCCTTAGATACATCCTTTATTTTTGCGTTTGATAGCGCCACATTGTGGTTTTCACTAGGGGATCTAACTTTGATGTTTTAATTTTCAATTTCAATTTCACCACTAGAGGATACAATCTCCCTACCAAAATAGGCTTCTTGTCTTAACTCAATATCAAAGCCAATCTTTTGGTCTCCAAGTGGTATGTCATTTTGAAGTCCCATGAACTCAACGATACCTTCATCATTTTGGAATATGTCCAAAACAAGTGGTTGATGTTGTTGATCCCAATTGATTAATTGTGGGTAAATGAGTTGGAGTTCATGTGTTTGGGATGTAGGATTAAAGGAAAAGGTAGTAAGGGTATTTATGTAAGTGTCTTCAAATAGGTTTTTGATTTATAGATCATCATCAATAGGATCATAATCATCTGATGTATCAACCATGATAAAAGAACCTGCCTCACAAGAGGCCTTTTTAGTGTTAGGAGTAACAATATATAACAAACCATAGCCTAGTCCTTGATTTTTCTTGCATTTTTCCTTGATAATAGGCTCTCTTATACCTTCTTTGTGTTAGAAATATGTGCCTCAATCCCATAGGTTGAAACCTCTAAGAGAGCCAAGTCAGTGTGACATCTTTTGTGTTTGGCCGATTAGCAGCTTTGAAACCTTATGGTTTGTACAGGTCATTGTGACCTTGATTCAGTCTTGCCGAAGGAGCCTATCGCTGTGACATTTCGTTTAGTGTGACTTTTCTATCTCTCACTGCCCGTGGAGATCTCTTACCGATTGTTGGTGTTTATCGAATATCGGGGAGACTTGGCCGAAAGGTTTATGTTTCAGTATGAAGTCTTACTGATATGAATGTCTCGCCGATAGTTATCTTTTGGAGTCATCGGGGTAACGAAAGGGGTTGCTATGAACTCTTGGTGACACAAGTGAGTCTCACCGATGTTGTGGGATGTGTTCGATATGACTCCTAGCGAAAGGTGGTCTTGGGGTAGCCTGGAGACTTTGGTATGAAGTCTTAGTGACGAACAAAGTCTCACCAACAGTGGAACATTGCGGTGTGACTTAACAATTCAGAGTAACGTCTCAGCGATAGCGATAAGTCTTGGCGATAGATGAATACTTCAAGATAACTTGTGAACCTCGGTATGATCTCCTGGTGAAAGCGATAAGTCTTGCCGACTGTTGAACGTTTCAGTATAACATAAAGACTCAGTATGATCTCTTAGCGAAAGCGATAAGTCTTGGCGATAGCGATACAAGTGATGATTATCGGTATGAGGTCTTGGCGACAAGGCGAAGTCTTAGTGATAGCTTTCTGGACTCGGTATAACCTCTTGCTGATAGTAAGGACTCTTGGTGATATCAAATGTTGGCTTTGTGGCATCAGGGAGACACGGTTAGTGTCTCATCGACATGCCAACACAGGTTGAACGCTTTGACTGAGTGAAGACTATCCTATGTGGCTTATATTCGACCAATCAGAAAAGCCGAATGGGAACCGCTAGCAGTTGGACTATTGCAGCCGTTACTAAGAGGAAGTTCAATAGATAGGGGCGCCATGGATATACTCAAAGATTGTAGAAGTAGGATAGTTCGATGGATTGTTGTGTGGTTGTATGATCAGTGGATGAATTCGATTCTGAGAGCATTGTAATGTGAATGTTTTGTATGAGGTTGATCATTGTGAATGCTGCTGTAAACTGACATCAGAAAGATAGGTCTAATCTCTGTATGTAATCTCCATTACTGTAATACAAAGTGACTTCTCTTGGTGTGGTGGGTTTTTCTCTCGTAAGGGTTTTCCCACGTAAATTTGGTGTTCATATGTGTATGTCTAATTCTCTGTTTCTGTTATTGCTTTCAAGTGTATCTTAATTGGACTATAATTGAAAATTTAAAAGTACCTCTGCATTCTTTCCTGAGTCTTTGACGTTAGGAGAGTTGTTTCCGCATCTAGCTTTCCTTACAAGTGGTATTAGAGCCTGGCCAGTTGTGTTATCCTTGTGGGTACGTTGGGTTTTTTCAATCAATTTCTGTTCAGTGGGATTCTTGTAGAAGTTTGTTAATTTGAATTACAGATTGAGATGGTGAGCACGTTATGAAAGATTGAGATAGAGAAATTCAATGGCAGCAATTTTGAATTGTGGAAACTTAAGATGGAAGATCTATTGGTTGATTGTGATCTTTGGATTACTGTGTCTGGAGCGAAGCCTACAAGAATGAAGCAAGAAGATTGGGACCTTGCAGATAGAAATTCTAAGGGGCTGATAAGGCTTTGTTTGGCAGACTCCATTCTTCTGAATGTGCATGAAGAGAAGACTGCATCTTCCTTGTGGAAGAGACTGGCATCTATTTATCAGGGGAAATCCTTAGTGAATAAATTGTTCTTGAGGAAGAAGCTGTACACTTTGAGAATGCAGGAAGGAGGGTTTGTAGTTGATCATTTGAACACATTCAACATGTTGATTGCACAGTTAACATCTGTGGGCATGAAGTTCTATGAAGAGGATCGTGGTATGCTGATATTGTGTTCTTTGCCATATTCTTGGGATCACCTGGTGATGGCTATTGAGAGTACAACATCTAGTTTCAAGATGGAAGGTGTTGTTGCTTCTTTGTTATCAAAAGAGATGAGAAGGAAATCTTCTGAGATGGCGAAGGAGGCCCTTACTGTTAGAGGAAGGTCAAAAGAGAAAGGAAAGAAGAAGGACAAGAAGTCCAAATCGAAATCAGAGGGGAGATCAAAGTCTCTTGGCAAGAAGTCCAAGGTGAAGTGCTGGAATTGTGGGCAACCTGGTCATGTCTGAAAGGATTGTAAAGAGGAGGAGAAGAAGAAGAAGTATTCTTCCGACAATGATTCTTCTCATAGTGATGCAAACGCCTTCATTGCAGCATTGGCTATGCAGGCATCAGATGATGTCTGGCTAATTGATTCTGAAGCATCTTTCCATATGACACCTCATAGAGACTGGTTCACAAAGTATGAAAAATACGATGGTGCAAAGGTGTATTTGGCAAGTGATTCATCATTGGAAATAGTTGGCCGTGGAAGAGTCAGAATTCAATTCCCTGATGGAAGAGTGAAGGGAATTAATGATGTAATGCATATACCAGGTCTGGCTCGAAAATTACTTTCTGTTAGTATGTTGAATGATATTGGAGTGCAAGTCATGTTCTTTGGAAATGGCTGCAAGATGACTAGAGGCTCTATGGTGCTAGCTAGGGGTGCTCAAATTGGTACCTTGTATAAGCTGGATGCACATGCTATTTAATGCAATAGTGTCTCAGCCAAGTCACAAAAAGCTACTTATGGAGGAAAAGAGGAAAAAATTCTTGATTGTGTAAACTCTATGGAAGTTAAACTTCCAGCAGAAAAGACTATGCTCTAGCATCATAGGCTTGGCCACATTGGTGAGAAAGGATTAAAAACCTGGTTGAGGGGCTTGAAGATTGTAACCTCGAATTTGAATTATGTGAACATTGTATATATGGTAAAAAACACCATGTTTTGTTTTATTCCAGTCCTCATAAATCTTCTGGTTTTCTAGATTATATTCATTATGATGTATTTGGTCTAGTGAATGTTCCTTCTTTGTCTAAGTCAAGGTACTATGTATCATTCATTGATGATTATTCGAGAATAAAATTTGTTTATTTTTTGAAAAGTAAATCAGAAGTGTTCAGTTAGTTTAAGGAATTTAAGAACCTTGTAGAAAATTAGACTGGAAGAAAAATAATTTTTTTAAGGACTGATAATGGAGGTGAATTTTGTTCTGATGATTTCGAGAGGTACTATAAAGATCATGGAATTAAAAGACATAAAACTACACCTTATAGTCCACAACAAAATGGAGTTGCATAAAGGTTCAACAGGACAGTGATGGAAAGAGCACGAAGTATGCTAAGCAGTGTTGGCTTGGAGGAGAAGTTCTGGGCTGAGGCAGTTGCTACAACATGTTACTTGATAAATCGTTCTCCGAATTCCGCTCTTGATGAGAAAACACCTTTGGAAGCGTGGTCTGGTAAGAAGCCCTCTTTAAGACATATTCGTGTTTTTGGCTGAGGCATATGCACATGTGCCATATGAGAAAAGATCTAAATTGGAGAACAAGGTTGTCAAATGTATTTTTATTGGTTATAGTGCTGGCATAAAAGGATACAAGCTTTGGAATCCTGATATGGAGAAGGTTTTGTATAGTAGAAGTGTTATCTTTCGTGAGCTGAAGCCTTCTACCTTGGATATGAAGTCAGAGACAAAGTTAGAAAATAATAAGGATGTAGTTGAAGTTCCTCCGACACTAGATAAAGAGGAATTGAAAATTCAAAATGTACTTGAAACTAAAGAGAGCTCAAGTAGTTTTGAAATTTCTGAAGAAGAAGAAGAACCTCAGCCTCAGCAAGTGAGGAGGTCAACTCATGAAAGAAAGCAAACTGATATGTATGGGTTTTCTTTGATAGATTCTACTTGTGCCTATGCTTTAATTTCTAGCATTGATGAGCCTAGGACTATGAAAGAGGCATTTAGAATGTCTGATTCAGACTCTTGGTTGGAAGCCATGAATGAAGAAATGGCATCATTAGAAAAGAATGATACTTGGAGTTTGGTGCCCTTGCCTAAAGCAGAAAAACTATGGGCTACAAATGGGTATTTAAAAAGAAAATTGGTCTAGATGGCGGTGTGGAAAAATACAAGGCAAGGTTGGTTAAGGGTTATTCGGTAGAGGGAATTGATTATGGGAAATTTTTCTCCTGTAGCTAAGTGACATCTATCAAATTTCTTTTGTCACTTGCAGTAGCGTATGACTTAGAGATCGAACAGATGGATGTGAAGACATTATTTCTTCATGGTGATCTTGAAGAAGAGATTTATATGTCCCATCCTGAGCACTTTGTGGAAAAAGGTAAATAAATATTGGTTTGCAAGTTGAATAAATCTCTGTATGGGTTAAAACAGTCTCCTAGAATGTGGTACGAAGTTTGATACTTTTGTATTGTCTTTGGGATTTGTAAGATCAAAATCTAATCATTGTGTGTATTATAAAGTTGAAAGTGATCAAGTCCTTATTATTGCTCTCTATGTTGATGATATGTTGTTCATAGGCAATAGTAAGTTAATGATTTCTGATCTTAAGTCTCAGTTGTCTACAAAGTTCAAAATGAAAGATCTTGGTGTAGCAAGGTATATTCGGGATGGAGATAACCAGGGACAAGAATAGTAGAAAACTTTGCTCGTCGAGTAAGTATATCAAGACTTAGAGATTTTGCATGAATGATTGCAAGCGGCTAGTTGTTCCAGTTTGCATGGAGCGAATCTATCTATTGAAGATTGTCCAAAATATCCTACTAAGATGGAGGAAATGACGGTGTACCTTATGCTAGTGCGGTTGGTAGTCTTATGTATGCAATGTCTACAAGGCCGACATTGCCCAAGCAGTGGGAGTACTTAGTCGGTTTATGGCTAATCAAGGACACATTGGGAAGGAACTTGAATTGTGTTACCATGAAAATCATATTCGAGGATGTTGATATTGGTATCACTTATGTTGACAGATATATGGATGGAGGATGGAAAGGTTTGCAATTATGTAAAAAGTGGATACTCTAGATGAAAAATATTGTACAGATGCATTAGACGAAGCCAGTGAGCACATACAATTTTAGGTGGTGTGCTAGTTCGATGGGCCTTAGTGCCCATGATTTTCAGTAGTTTTGTTGTGCTATGTAGGTGCCTGTGTGATCTTCGTCAAGTGGGAGATTGTTAGAAATATGTGCCTCAATCCCATAGGCTAAAACCATTAAGAGAGCCAAGTCGGTGTGACATCTTTTGTGTCTAGCTGACTAGCAGCTTTGGAACCTTATGGTTTGTACAGGTCGCTGTGACCTTGATTCAGTCTTGACGAAGGAGCCTATCGTTGTGACATTTCATTCAGTGTGACTTTTCTATTTCTCACTTCCCATGGAGATCTCTTACCGACTGTTGGTGTTTATCGAATATCAGGGAGACTTGGCCGAAAGGTTTATGTTTTGGTATGAAGTCTTACCGATATGAATGTCTCGCCGATAGTTATCTTTTGGAGTCATCGGGGTAACGAAAGGGGTCACTATGAACTCTTGGTGACACAAGTGAGTCTCACCGATGCTGTGGGATGTGTTCGATATGACTCCTGGCGAAAGGTGGTCTCGGGGTAGCCTGGAGACTTCGATATGAAGTCATAGCGACGAACGAAGTCTCGCTGACAGTGGAACATTGCGGTGTGACTTAAGACTTCAAAGTAACGTCTCAGCGATACGATAAGTCTTGGAAATAGATGAATACTTCGGGATAACTTGTGAACCTCGGTATGATCTCTTGGTGAAAGTGATAAGTCTTGCTGACTGTTGAATGTTTCGGTATATTATAAAGGCTCGGTATGATCTCTCAGCGAAAGCGATAAGTCTTGGCGATAGCGATAGAAGTGATGATCATCGGCATGAGGTCTTAGCGACAAGGCAAAGTCTTAGCAATAGTTTTTTGGACTCGGTGTAACCTCTTGCAGATAGTAAGGAATCTTGGAGATATCAAATGCTGGCTTTGTGGCATCGGGGAGACATGGTTAGTGTCTCACCGACATGCCAACACAGGTTGAACGCTTTGACTGAGTGAAGACTATCCTATGTGGCTTGTATTCGACCAATTAGAAAAGCCAAATGGGAACCGCTAGCAGTTGGACTATTGCGGTCATTACTAAGAGGAAGTTCAATAGATAGGAGTGTCATGGATATACTCAGAGATTGCGGAAGTAGGATAGTTCGACGGATTGTTGTGTGGTTGTATGATCAGGGGATGAATTCGATTCTGAGAGCATTGTAATGTGAATGTTTTGTACGAGGTTGATCATTGTGAATGCTGCTGTAAACTGACATCATAAAGATAAGTCTGATCTCTGTATGTAATCTCCATTACTGTAATACAAAGTGACTTCTCTTGGTGTGGTGGGTTTTTCGCTCACAAGGGTTTTCCCACGTAAATTTGGTGTTCATATGTGTATGTCTAATTCTCTGTTTCTATTATTGCTTTCAAGTGTATCTTAATTGGACTATAATTGATAATTTAAAAGTACCTCTGCATTCTTTCCTGAGTCTTTGACGTTAGGAGAGTTGTTTCCGCATCTAGCTTTCCTTACAATTTGTTCAAACCAAGGCCACCTTTTCTAATGAGTCCCATACCTTTAGCAAGCTAAAAACCTTTACTATATGGATGTATAGGGATTGGAGGTAGTTGTTTTTCCTCTTTGTAGAGCCATGTAGAGAGATCTTATTCAAACACCTCTTCATATTTCATGTCTCCCCATTTAGTGAATACAATAGGTTTAAACATTATAGTGACCAATTCAGCTTTGTTGATTTCCTTTGGTCCTCCATAAGTCTTTGGTGATGGGGGAAGCTTTCCAATGTAGAAGGATTGATTAAAGTGATAGTCTTCACAACTATTGTCAAGTACCCGAATCTTGAGATCGGACCAAGGTGGTTTGGATGATGAAGATGGAATGGAGGATGATGGATTTTGTGAAGATTATGCAAGGGATGATGCATAAATGTAGGAAAATGAATGAAAAGATATATCATTACTGCGAACTTAGATGATTTTCTTGTATTTTTCTTCCAAGATCTTATAATAGTGAAAGGGTTTTGGGTCAACATATATTGTAACTTCTTTGTCATTATAAGGAAATTTTAAGCATTGATGGAATGTAGAGGGGACAACTTGCATAGTGTGAATCCAAGGGCTTCCCAAGAGAAGGTTGTATGGTAGTTCAAGATCTAGTACTTGACAGGTCATCTCTGCTATAGCTGGTCCCACCTGAATAATAAGTCTAATATTACCTTCAAAATTTCTCGCATTATCATCATAAGCTCTTATAGTGATACTTTTTCTTTTCTCAATAACATTATCAAAATATCCTAGTTGTTTTACCAATTTCAAGGTATAGTTGTTTAAGCCTTCACCACTATCTATCATGACTCTTTTTATTTTTTTCTTGTGTACACAAACTTCAAGATATAAGGCTTGGTTATGGAATGATTTGTTAGGGAGGTCTCTTTTAGAAAAGACAAGGTGATGTGTAGAGTTAAAGTGCCCAAACATAGCTTGAAACTGATCTATGTTGATATCATTAGGTACAGAAGACTCAAGGAGAGCATTCTCCAAAATCTCTTTATGTGTGAGGGATAGCTTGAGAAGCTCAAGGATAGAGATTTGGGTTGGAGTTTTCTTCAATTGATCCACAAGATTATAGTCATTTGAGGGTTTGATGGAAACTTTTGATTGAAGCGAGGCTCCTTGGATGGAAACTTTCCCTCTTTGTGTAGTAGTATTACACTCAAGATTCTTACCAACTATTGTTACATCATGGATGTTGTTATTAGTTTCATAGGTGTAAGAGAATTTTTGATAATCCTTTCCTTTACCTTTTTCATTCTCCCTAAAATGGTCAGGATTGGATCCTTGTAAATACCCATGTCATTATTTCTAGAGAGTCCAAGATGATGCATGATGTCAACCTCTCCTTTTTCTATCAAGTCTTGGGTGAGGTTCTTTAGCTTCATGCAATTGTTTGTCTTATGACCCTTGATTCAATGGAATTCATATTGATCATTTTCATTATACCATGGGGGTTCAAAGTTTGGCTCTTCATAATTTTTTTGATTGGGAAATTTGATGAGCTTTGTTTGAATTAGATTACATATGACAACCTCCATGGGTTCCCCCAATGGTGTGTACTTCCATTTTGTTTGGTAGTTTTTCCTTGCTGGCACTCTTTGAGGGTTTTGTGTTTGATTTTTTTAAGGGTAAGTAAGTTGAGTGTTTGGTAGATTGTTTTGGGGATTGTTAGGAGGTGGTTGTATGTTTTGAACAAACTTAGCGTCTACCACTCCATCATTTGTAACATTTTTTTTCTTTTCCCAAAATTTGAGGTTTTTCATTGGAACTTGATGCTTGGTCTTTGTTGTTGTAAAGTTTTATGACACCTTTGGCTATAAGTGATCTTTCAATAATCAAACCCTTTTCAATGATTTCTTCAAAACTGTTAGGACATAACATAGTTAATTGATAGCTTATGTCAGTTTGAAGATTTGAGATGAATATTTCAGCTAGTTTCTTTTTAGGAACTAGTCATTTATATTTACTAGCTTTATGCCTCCATCTTTGCAAGTATGAGACAAAGGAACCCCCTTGGTTTTGTTTTATATTGTACAAATTGGGAACTATTATGTCTTGTTCAATGTTGTATAAAAATTGGTTTATGAATTTATTTGATAGCTCATAAAAAGTTTTAATACCAGGTGGTACATGAGAGAACCATTCAATAGTCGCGCCTCTGAGACTTCTTTGGAAAATTCTCAGTAAATAAGAGTCATTTTTGGAAACCTCCATGCAAGATACATAAAATCCCTATATGTGTTCGATTGGGTTCCATCTTCCTTTGTATTTGTCGAATTTCAGGATTTCAAAGTTCTTGGGAAAGGGGATCATTGATATGGTGTGATAAAAAGGATATGGACATATGTCTTGTAGTATGTAGCTCTTCTTGGGTTTTTCAAGTTGTATATCCGATATCTGTTGGTTAAGGCTTTATATTTGTCATGTTAGTCATCAATAGGTGTGTTTGTTTGAGGATTAGGGATACTGTGACTTTGTTGTTCTGCAATGTATTATGAGTTATATTGTAGGTTTTGTGTGTATGAAGGTCCTTGAGCCATGGTGTGTGTGTATGATGAGGGATTAAGTCCTTGTTGTTGAGGGACACCTTGTTGTTAAATAATACCTTATTGTTGAGGGATTCCTTGTTCTTGGGGGACACCTTGTTGTTTAGGGACCCCTTTTTTTTGAGGAATACCTTGTTGAGGAACCCCTTTTTGTTTAGGAATACCTTCTTGTTGGGAGACACCTTGTTGTTTAGGAACAAATTTTTGATGTTGAGGATGTGTGTATGTTTGTTGTTGAGGGTTTTGAATAGATGAAGATCCATATTGATATTGCATGCTATATGAAGGATCATATTATGGGGGTTATTGTTGTATGTATTAGGTTTATGTAGGTGGTAGGTTACCCATATTTTTCATTTTGACATTCGGGCCTTGTTGTTGTATGGATACTGGGCTTGTTGATTATGGAGGCATATTTTGAGCTGCCATAGGGTTTGGATTAACTAGACTTTGTTCATCAATTACCGCTTGTTCCACTTAGGATGGATGCCTATATAATGGATTATCGACATGTTGTCCATAAGATTGGTCATTGATAGGTGCTTTTGATTTTGAAAAGATAGGTAGTATCTTTGGATCCATCACTTATTTTGGGATTTGTCTAACAACTATTTGATCATACATGCAAATGAGAGATGGATATTTAAAAGATTCAATGCTAAATTTTGTGGGTATTTTTACACCACCTTGTGCAAGCTTTAGGAAGTATGTGTTAGGATTGAAATAGAGGGAAAATAGGTGAACATAAAATTGGAATGGGGGAAATGTATGATGCACCTATCTTCCCTATTTCATTAGGAAAAAGAGATCCCCTAGTAAAAGATTGACTTTCAACCTGTTGTGTGGTCTCACAACACACCCCAAGAGGGAAAAGACTTGAGGACCCAAGTAAAAAATATATAACTCTTATGGCAGGAGCTAGCAAATGGGAAGATCACTGAAAGTAAAGAGAGAAGAAATCTTTGATAATAAAATTACTTCATAATGCAAGTGTTTTGGGCACCGGATACCGGCTACCAGAAACATGTGAGAGGCAAAAGGTAATGCAAGTTCAAATGGAAGGCTCTGGTCCAATATGGAGTCTGGTATGAAGGAGTTCTATATAATGGAGTTTCGGTATAATCGAGGTCCAGGAAAGATAGTGGGTAAAGCTAAATACTGAGTACTGGGTTGTAATGTGAAGTGAAAATGCTAAAATTTTAAGCTTATCTAATGATCTTGGTAATCCAGTATATATGTAAGGATTTATGATATGCTTAAAAATGTGTTAATTATGAGATTTTTGTATTAACATTTGAATAAGTTTTTTATTTACATGAGATGTTATAAATGTTTTCTTTCTTTTAAAGGGATTTAATGTGTGGAATTTATGATTGCAGGAGATATCGATTGTGATGAAAAGTTCAAGTATGGAAAGTCAGACAAATTGTATTTGTGAACAAATATGATGATGTTACCAGGTTCAATGATACACTTTAAAAGCTCATGCTAGAATGGAGCTCATTATAAAGATGTGCCAGATACCAAAATCTTAGGACGCTGGAGTTCAAGCATGCAGTATAGAAGTGTACTTATTCCGGGGGTAGCTTATTGACGAGGGTGCAACCTAAGACACAAAAAATTAACACACCAAACAAACAATGTTATTTTATTATTTTGAAAATTATCTTGTTACATGTAGAGGATCTGATATCCTCAAGTTCTGGAAATATGCAAACTACAAAATTATAGAAAAACCCCTTTTCGTAGTATGTGAACTTGTCCCCAAAAATCTACAAAAAATCATAAATCCCGCCCATAAATAGAGCTCCTTTTGAATTTAGAGCCAAAACAACATTCAAATATGATTTTCGGTGGTTTGGCGCCCAAATTACAATTTGAAATTCAAATTTAAATTCACATTCAAAAATTAGCACATTTGTAAAAATGATCCAACTTCTAGAAGCCATACTTTTAATCTGACTATAGGATTTTCAATGATAATACCTTTTTGAAAAGCTCTCGAAAAAATGATGTGGCACAAAGTAGGGCCTACAACCAACTACTTTGGATTTTCACAAATTTTTGAGCCCATCCAAAGCCTCTAAGGGCCTCAAATTTGGCTTAGAATATTTTAATCGCTAAAGGGGGTATCCAAAAATGCAAAAACATCTAAGAAACAACCAACAAGAAATTAAAATCTTTCTTTTTTTTGGGTGATGCAAGATTGCCCTTACACCACTAGATGCTCCTGCATTAGACACCCAGGGTAATTTGAGAAGTAACCCCGTCATGTTGTAGATGGTTGAGGAAAACCCGAGCGGTCAACCTTTTTTTTGGGTAGCCAGGATGAATCTTCCACAGGCCTTCCTCTCCATTTCACCAGATATTCTTCATACTGCTTGTTTCTAGTACTCCTTCCCACACGGCTATCTAGGATTGCTTCAATCTCCTCCTTCTTTGAAGTAGGTGCAAAAATGTTACATTGTTCTATTGCTGGACCATTCTTTGTGCCACCTGCATGATACTCTGTCAAATATACAATGTTGAACACAGGGTAAATGTTGACTCCATCCGACAACTCTACCTCATATGTGTTCTCTGAATCATGCCTCTTTAAAATTTTATAGGGACTGAACTTCTTCATCTTCAATTTGTTATAGGTTCCTACTGGAAACCTTTCCTTCCTCAAGTGGACCATCACTTCATCTCCAATCTGAAACTCCTTATTCCTCCTCTTCTGATCTGCCCTAGCATTATACTACATATTCATCTTGTTAATATGTTCTCTTACCTTCTCATGTATATCCTTGATGTGTTCTGCAAAATCTTCAGCTTTGACACTTATCTTCTTCTCTTGGTCCATCTTTCTCAATTCTGGAGTTGTCCTGGGGCTGTCTCCATACACAATCTAGAATAGTGATCTAACAGTGCTTCTATTGACATAATTGTTGTAAGAAAATTCTTCCTGGGGTAAAATCAAGTCCCATCCCTTGGGTTTATCTCCTACCAAGCATCTCAGTAGGTTACTCAGACTTCTATTCACAACCTCTGTCTTCCCATCTGTTTGTGGATGGTTTGCATAATTGAACTTCAACTCTATTCTCAACTTCTTCCACAAGGTCCCCAAAAGTATCCCACAAATTTGGTGTCACGATCTGAGACAATACTCTTTGGTAGACCATGTAGCCGCACCACCTCTTTGAAGAATAAGTCAACAATGTGGATTTCGTCATGGGTCTTCTGACATAGAATGAAATGTGCCATTTTTAAAAACCTGTCAACCACCACAAATACTGAATCATTCTCTCTCCGTGTCCTTGGAAAACCAAGAACAAAATCCATACTTATATCCTCCCACAACCTCTTTGGTATAGGTAAGGGATGATATAACCCTGTATTCTGGCTCACTCCTTTAGCCATCTGACATACCCTTCAACTCTGTACATACTTCTTTACATCCTGTGACAACTGAGGCCAATAATAATGCTCATTGATAATGGAAATGGTCTTATCCCAACCAAAATTTCCTGCCATTCCTCCACTATGCTTCTCATTTATCAGGTTCTCCCTCATGGAACTCCTCAAAATACACAATTGGCTTCCCTTTAACAACATGCCATCTTGAATTATGAAATCCAACCACCTTGTCATGTCCACTATAATAGGCTCGTTGCAAGCTTTCCAAGCCTCTGCAAAATTAGGATCTTCTAGATACAATGTTTTGAGTTCATTGAACCCAACCACTTCAATCTACATCTCTGTCATTAATGTATGGCTCCTACTTAAGGCATATGCAACCCTATTCAACCTCCCACTCCTATGCTTTAGAACAAAGGTATAGCTTTGCAAAAATTCTACCCATTTCATATGCCTCTGATTTAATTTTCCCTGACTATTCAGATACTGTAATGCTTGATGATCAGTATACAAAACAAATTCCTTCGGCAATAGATAATGCCTCCATTTCTTTAGTGCTTGAACTATTGCATAAAATTTCTGATCATATACATAATACTTTCTCTTGGCATCATTTAACTTTTCACTGAAATAGGCAATGGGCTTACCTTCTTGGCTCAACACTGCTCCAATGGCACAACCACTAGCATCACAATCCACTTGAAACACCTTATTAAAATTTGGGAGGGATAGAACAGGCTGCTTTGTCACCTTTTGCTTCAATAGTTCAAATTTTTTTGCTGCTCCAGTGCTCCATTTTAACTCTTTTCTATCCCCTCTCATTGTTTCAGTCAGGGGTGCACAAATACTACTGAAGTTTCTAATGAACTTTTTATAAAAATTGGCCAAACCATGGAAAGATCTCACCTCAGTAGCAGTTCTTTGGGTAGGCCATTCCAGAATAGCCTTCACCTTCTCTGGGTCCATCTTGAGACCTTCTATCGAGACAACAAACCCAAAGTACACTAACTCCTTCACAAAACTACACTTCTTCAGATTAATCAACAATTTCTCTTCTCTTAACTTCTCAAAGGCTTTACAAATATGCATCAAGTGCTCATCCAAAGTCCTATTGAAAATACAAATATCATCTAAATACACAATAACAAAACTCCCCAAAAACTCTTTCAGTACCTCATTCATGAGCTGCATGAATGTGCTCGGTGCATTAGTTAGCCCAAAAGGAATGACTAACCACTCATATAGGCCCTCCTTGGTCTTGAAGGCGGTCTTCCATTCATCTCCCTCTTGAATCCGGATCTGGTGATATCCACTCTTCAGATCAATCTTTGTGAAGTACTGAGCTCCACTCAAATAGTCTATCAGGTCATCCATCCTTGGCAAGGGAAGTTTGTACTTGATTGTTATCTTGTTTATGGCCTGAGAGTTTGTACACATCCTCCACTCCCCATCCTTCTTTGGTGCTAGTACTGCAGGTATTGCACATGGGCTCAAACTTTCCTGAATCAAATCCTTCCTCAACAACTCTTGAACTTGTCTGTTCAACTCCTCATTTTCTGCAGGAGTCATTCTGTCAGTTGCCTTGTTAGGAAAACTAACTCCAGGGATCAAGTCAATTTGATGAATGATCTTCCTTACTGGTGGTAAACCCTCAGGTACGTTATCAAAAACAATATCTTGAAACTCATCCAACAACCCAAAAAATTATACTGGAACCTTCTCACTATCCCCCTTACCCATTCTAGGAATCAATGCATAGCACACACGCTCATGCTTCATACCTTCTAAATTTTTTTTTCCATTAACATAACAAATTATAGCACTACTACATACCTTTTCTTCGACCTCCTTTAGGGGTTTCAACTTGTGACGAACCCCATCCTTCGTCAAGGAATAAGCGTTTGCATGGCCATCATGTATAGCTCACTTGTCGAACTGCCATGACCTCCCCAACAACATGTGACATGCATCCATGGGAATGATATCACAGAGTACCTCATCATGGTAGCTCCCGATCTTAAACTTCACTCGACACTACTCATTGACCAAAAATTTGTGGTCCTTTTGCAACCAGGCAATCTGATATGGATGTGGATGCCTTTCCCTCTTCAGCTTCAACTTTGTAACCATCTCCTCTGACATGAGATTATTGGTGCTCCCACTGTCAATGATGACATCACAACATTTGCCTTCACATTTGCACCTTGTGCATAACATATTCTTCCTTTGTTTGGGATCCTTCTCTTCAGTCACCAGAGCTCTTCTAATCACTAGGGCTTATCCCCTTTCAGCATCATCTAAATGTTTAGATTAAGCCTACTCATCTACATGTGCAACCCTTCCACGACCTTCCGGCCTTTTGTCTGCCCTTCCTTGATGTTGTGGACATTCATAGGCTCGATGCCCTTCTTCACCACACTGGAAAACATTCCTCTAAAACCACCTCTTCCGAATCCTTTTCTAGATCTCCCTCGTCCTCTACCTATTTGATCACCATTGTTTTGATTACGATGGCGGTAGAAGTTATCATTCTTTTGGTTTTGACTGGTATCCACATCTTCATTTTTCTTTTCATCATCATTTTGGCTTCCAAAAGATCTTCCACTACCCTTTCTGCTCTGACCTCTTCATCCTTTTTACTTGCTGTCAAATGTTTTGTTCAACTTCTCTTCAACTTTCAGAGTAAATTGGTATGCATCCTCAATGGTGGTCATTTTGACCAGGCTTAGCTCCTCTTGAATGCTCGGTCGTAACCCATTAAGATAACGAGCTAGCTTCTCCTTGCTGGCCTCTGTATGACCCGTTCTGATGATCATCTTGTGAAAATATTTAGTGTATTCTTTCACAAATTTTCTTCCTTGCTTCAACCCTTGCAATTTCTTCAATAGATCTAGCTCATAGTCCACTTGTATGAACTACTTTTTCAGTTTCTCCACCATGCGATCTTGCCTTTTCCTCTTCAGTTTCTCTCCAACTGGACCTTTTTCCACCAAATAATGGCATGGCCTTTCAACTTCATTTTTGCAAACTTGACCCGATCTGGGTCCTCTATCTCCTCATACTCGAAATATTCTTCCAACTCATTGATCCAGTTGATCAACTCTTCTCGGTTCAGATTTCCAGAATAATTGGGGACTTCTACTCTGGGTCTTTTTCTAATCTTTGAAATGGCCCTTATCAGCCGCATTTTATCTTGATTGATCACTTTTTCTTCTTCTTCTTCTTCTACATCTAAATCGTCCACCTCTTCTTCATCCTCACTTTCTTCTCTCCTTCTCGGGTTTAATCCTCTTCTCATCTACTCCTGCAATGCATCAATCTATCTTTAGAGGGCTCTGAAACTGTCAGCCACTAGTGGATCTCTTCCACCAACATTTTTGCCACCTCATCCACCTCTAGCACCACCACGCCCACCAGGAATCACTCTTGGAGGAATATTTCTTGACCTCAACCCACAACCATGGTCCTGGTGCAAATTTCCCCACGATCGACAATCTGTCCACACACTCAAGAAAACCCACTCTGATACCACCTGACGAGGGTGCAACCCGAGACACAACAAATTAACACACCAAATAGAGAATGCTATTTTATTATTCTGAAAACGATCTTCTTACATGCAGAGGATTTGATATCCTCAAGTTCTGGAAATATGCAAACTACATAATTATAGAAAAACCCCTTTTCACAGTATGCAAACTTGTCCCCAAAAAGCTACCAAAAATTAGAAATGCCGCCCATAAATAGAGCCCCTTTCGAATTTGGAGCCAAAACAACATTCAAATTTGAGTTTCGGTGGTTTGGCACCCAAATTACAATTTGGAATTCAAATTTAAATTCACATTCGAAAATTAGCATATTTCTAAAAATGCACCAACTTCTGGAAGCCATAACTTTTAATTCGATCATTGGATTTTCAATGATAATACCTTTCTGGAAAGTTCTTGAAAAGACAATGTGCTACAAAGTAGGGCCTATGGCCAACTACTTTGGATTTTCGCAAATTTTCAGGCCCATCCGGAGCCTCTAAGGGTCTCAAATTTGGCTTAGAATATTTTAATAGCTAAACGGGGTATCCAGAAATGCAAAAACATCTAAGAAACAACCAACATGAAATTAAAATATTTCTTTTTTTTGGATGATGTAGGATTGCCCTTACACCACTGGATGCTCCTACATCACTTATTCCTAGAATGTTCAAATCGAGCAACCTAAGATATAGGAATAATACTTCCTCCTAATCACTCTGTTCTCGTGGGAAGTTCCTATATTTTGTTTGACCAGATTTGTTTGGTTCAAGGAAGAACCCTGGCGAAGATTAAAGATCAACACTCGAAGAGCTTCAATGTGTAATTGGAGTTGACTTCCACTGACTTCGGTTACAATTCTCCTATTGGTCACTACATTCCACATGCCTTGATGTGATTGGTCCCTTGGATTTCCCCTCATGTATTTGTCTTATCTTGTCTGAGCCTTGTGTTCTATAAAAGGCTAGAGGATCCCTTTTTTTCATTTTAAGTTCAAAATTTGTGGATGTCGGAGGAGCATAAACTTTTAAGTTTTGTTCTTTTTTTCCTATTTTTTGAACCATTCCAGCGTAAAACTTTGTATGCACGTAGACATTGATTAATATAAGAGCTTATTAGATAGCTACCTATCTCAGTATCTTTTGTAGCTAGTTTTGTTAGTTCAGGTGAACAAGACTGTATGCTGCGCCGTTTAAGGGTGCATATAGAACCTACTCGGTGTATAGAAAAAAACCCCCTCTCTTTAAAATCTTGCACCATTTTATATGTAGTTGTGAAGCAATCTGGTGAAGTATAAAGTGGTTTGCTCTATTTTAATTGATTCTTTGGGGCATCCATGGAGAATAACTGGGAGAAACTTTTAATTTTCAATATTTTTTATGCTTTATTTTAGAATAGATGTTTAAATTCTTGAAAATGTTCCAAAATTTGAATGAATGGAAGAAATTTTATTGAAAATATTTTGTTTTCCATAAAATTGTTGAATGCTTAATGCTAAATCTACTTAAGTGATAGCAAAGAATTTGTGATGTTCATGAAATGTTATTGCTAATATTTTGGTTTCATGATACTTGAACTTAATGTTTCAATTGAGAATCCAATACCTAAAATATTCAATTCATAACTATAGTCCCTTTGAGATTAATAGCAATATCACATCAGTACTTGAGAGCGACCCTAGTGCAACCATGACCTAGTTATCAAAGATTTGGGATTGAAAGAAAGCCAATCTTTTCCCTATTAATGTAGAATCCCCTTTTAGGTTGTCTTTGTTCCATATCTTTCAAGAAGGATAGGCTCTTTGTGGTCTTATCTGTGAAGAATTTATTCACCTTGTTTGTTGCGAGTAAAATCGTCGTCAACAGGAACTAGCGCTAGGAGGGCCTCTCTTCGATATTTTAGGTTTTATTCCTTGGAATTGGAGAATTATACATTGAAACACTAGTTCTAAGTTTGGTAAGGAGATTGTAAATGATAAAATTGAATGCAAGTTGGCTTTTCAGTATGGAAGTTGAAAAACTTTGAAAAATCTTTAATCAAAAATTGCATCCTTTGAGTTTATTTACTTTTGGAAGGATCACCGAGTGTAGAATTGATGATACAACTGATCACGGTGAACTTGAGTGTGAAATGTTTTTAGCTAGGGTAAGTTTGGCCATAAGTAAAGTAATTTCGTTAACAGAGGAATTTTTAACTGCTAAAAGAAAGGAATTGTTAATGAGAAAAATGTTTCACCCTAGTGGAATTGGAAATATTAAAAAATTAACAGATACACCAAAATAGTTGGAAAATTATGGTTATTAGAAATAAAATTCTAATGTTTTTCAGGGATATAGGTGAGAATGTCAAGATTCAGAGATATTTCATGACAAACAAGGAAATTACATTGATGAATCATCACTCCCTATATACGTGGAAAACACAGATAACGAGAAAGAGCAGGAAACACGTGCGTTTTGCTCCAAGTTGAAAATTTACAAGCTATAAAAATAAATTTTCCTGATTTTATACAAGATACAAAGTATCAAACTTTTAATTTTTCTCTCTCTGATAACAATATAAATAGTGATATATCCGAAGACATGAAGATTTTCAGAGGAAGAGAAAGCAGAGAAATAGACACAACTGTTCATGGAAATGGACCACGGCTGGAAGAAGGTAGAGTATGGTCGCATCAAACGAAATGTGTGCAATCGATATCTAATGAGTTCGTTTTCACACATATGATCCAAATCATTGGTAAGTACGCTTTTGAATTTATGATGTTTAAACGCAGAAAATTTAAGATAATTCATTATTAAAATAGAATATTGAAATTTTTGATGAGTGAATTTAAAGATTAGCCTTCTATAATTCGTACCAAAATTGTAGAAGAAATAGCCATAGAAATTACAGTAAATTGCTTTATTAGAGTTAATCTTTTTTTATGTTAGAGTTAGGGTAGTTAGGGTTAGTTTGATTTTTGTAGGGTTTTGCTTTGTTTTGTTTCTTTTGTTTCTTTTCATCTAGCCTCTGCATTAGCAAATTTTGCTTAAAACTATCTTACACATGAGAGTTAATTCAAACATTTGTAAAATTGGACTATGAAATCTAAATAATAAAACCATACACAGTAGAACACACTTTAAAATGTATCAAAAGGGATATATATATATATGCATATATCACGTATATACATGAGATATCGAAAATCCTCATTTCAAAAAAAAATCAAAAAGGACAAAAAGAGTGAGCAAAGTTGTAGACAGTAGTATCCATTTAGTCAATGTGGGGCGCCTCTTCCACCAGGGCTAAATACCCTATATTGGCGAGTTCCCAATGAACTTCAATGTCTTGGATATGGAGATCAGTAAGAAAGGGCTGAAGTGGAACCACTTCCCCATGTTCCAAGAACTGAGGAATATCATCCATGGAGGGAATCCCGATGGTTGGATGTGCAACAGATAAATGGTATCCAGATTCTCCAAGAATTCAGGTTTCACTATCAAGTTGGCAGCAATGCGAATGTCTTCAACAGGTAGCCCAATATCCAGAAGCGACACTACAAAGTGAGAAGCTCTATCAAAAAAGAAGTGAAAGTAGCGGCTGGATGCAACATATTTTTCCCCAATGACTAAGCAAAAGTTTGGTACAGTAAAATTGGAAATCCTAATGAAGAAAACCTTTTCAATCCTTTGTGATGTGATGATCCCTAAGAAAAAAAATTTGTCGGCGAGAACAACCTATGCAAATTGGAGTATCCATGGCTAAGAAGCAAATGTAAATGCAAATGCACAAAGAAAAATTACTGAAATAAAAAAGAAAGAGAGAAAGAAAAAGTGTGAAGAATTTGAGAAGAAATTCATAATTTATAGAGAGTCATAAGAAAGTTGCGGTACATAGTTTCCTTTAGCAATTTGTTTTGGGAAATTGCAAGCAAGGTGGCAGCTGGATAATTATCTTCAGAGTTAAAGGTTAAATCAAATTAATTCTTTGCACATATCTGGTGGTAAATTGCTTCAAATTTGAGCAGTATGAAGATTGTGAATCAAGCAAGTTGAAGATTTTTAAATTAATAGTGGTCATTTCATTTTTTTTTTAAAAGAGTCGTATTAATTATGGGGGTGCTTATGTGTGCGAAATGTAAACGAAAATGAAGCCGGTAAGGTAGTACATGTCATCACCTGAGTAAGTTGAGATGATAATACATGCAAAATAAGGCGTGCAAATTTAATGCAAAATAATGTGATTGTGCTTCAGGCTAATCATGACATTTTTTATCCATTAATGAAGTGTAGCGTCATCAAGTTGAAATTGCTAGTGGAAATTTTAGTAGTTGCCATAAAATTTAATTGGAAGGGTGGTAATTAATGTTTCTAAATTTGGATTTAATTTTGTGATTAAGTTGTCTATTGCTAAATTTTAATTTATGCTTATTTTTTAACATATAGCAAGCTACAGTTAGCTAGGATTTGGCATAAATTAGTGAAATTTAGCTGGAAAAACACACCTACAAGGAATTATTTAATGAGTTTTTTGGGAAGTGGTGAATTGATGAAGGGATTTGCATTGAATGAAAAATAAAAAAGTAACCTTCGCTACCACTATAATTCCCAACCTAATAGCGGTGCTTCATTGCTTGCAAGTTGATAAATGAGCTATCATTGAAATATCAAAAGAGAAAATGAGCTATCATTGCTATATCTAGAAAAAAAAAAGATATCAACTCTTTAGGCTATCCAAATAACTCTACTGGGGCTATGGATGCCTGACCAACAATAGAGCTATGTTTGGGGGAATTACAGAGATAACCTTGTCGAGGCTATGGATGCTTGACTAGCAGCAAGGCTCTATCCTTGGTTGGCTTTGGAGGATTACTATATTATGTAGTTCAATGTTAATGAACCGATTCTTTTTACTAAGTTTCAAAAACTAGAATTAATTAGAGCACACATAGATGTTTCCAATGGAGTTTTACTTCTTTATGCCAGAATCTAGGTAAAGGTAGAAGTTATTGTTTTAAAATATGTATAAATTTTTATTTACAATGGGTGATTTAATTTTAAGTTTGGTTTAAATTTGGTTTTATTGGTTGCAATTTGTTGTGTGGTCTCACAACACGCCCCAAGACTGAAAAGACTTGGGGACCCAAGTAAAAAATATATAACTCTTATGGTAGGAGCTAGAAAATTGGAAGATCACCGAAAGTAAAGAGAAGAAATCTTTGATAATAAAAGTACTTTGTAATGCAAGTGTTTTAGCACCGGATACCGAGTGCTAGAAACATGTGAGAGGGGAAAGGTAATGCAAGTTCAAATGGAAGGCTCTGGTCTGGTATGAAGGAGTCTAGTATAATGGATTTCCGATATAACTGAGGTCCGAGAAAGTTAGTGAGTAAAGTTGAATACCGGGTACTGGGTACCGGGTTGTAATGTGAAGTGAAAACACTAAAATTTTAAGTTTATCTAATGATCCCAGTAATCCACTATATATGTGAGGATTTATGATATGCTTAAAAGTGTGTTAATTATAAGATTTTTGTATTAATATTTGAATAATGGTTTTATTTACATGAGATGCTATCAATGTTTTCTTTCTTTTAAAGGGATTTAATGTGTGGAATTTGTGATTGCAGGAGATATCAATTGTGATGCAAAGTTTAGATATGGATGGTTAGGAAAATTGTATTTGTGAACAAATCTGATGATGTTACCAAGTTCACTGATACACTTTAAAAGCTCATGCTAGAATGGAGCTCATTATAAAGATGTGCCAGATATCGAAATCCTGGGATGTTGGAGTTCAAGCATGCAGTATAGAAGTGTACTTATTTTGGGGGTAACTTATTCTTGGAATGTTCAAATCAAGGAACCTGAGATATGGGAATAATACTTCTACCCAATCACTCTATTCTCGTGGGAATTTCCTATATTTTGTTTGAGTGAATTTGTTTGGTTCAAGGAAGAACCCTGGCGAAGATTAAAGATCAACACCCGAAGAGCTTCAATGTGTAATTGGAGTTGACTTCCATTGAATTTGGTTACAATTCTCCTATTGGTCACTACATTCCATGTTCCTTGATGTGATTGGTCCCTTGGATTTCCTCTCATGTATTTGTCTTATCTTGTCTGAGCCTTGTGTTCTATAAAAGGCCAGAGGATCTCTTTTTTTCATTTTAAGTTCATAATTTGTGGATGTCGGAGGAGCATAAACTTTTAAGTTTTGTTATCTTTTCCTACATTTTTTGAACCATTTCGGCATAAAACTTTGTATGCACGTAGACATTGATTAATATCAGAGCTTATTAGATAGCTACATATCTCAGTATCTTTTGTAGCTGATTTTGTTAGTTCAGCCGAACAAGACTGTATGTTGCGCCATTTAAGGGTGCATACAGAACCTACTCGGTTTCCACAAACAAAACCCCTCTCTTTAAAAGCTTGCACCATTTTATATGTAGTTGTGAAGTAATCTGGTGAAGTATAAAGCGGTTTGCTCTATTTTAATTGATTCTTTGGGGCATCCATGGAGAATAACCAGGATAAACTTTTAATTTTCAATATTTTTTATGCTTTATTTTAGAATAGATGTTTAAATTCTTGAAAATGTCCAAAATTTGAATGAATGGAAGAAATTTTATTGAAAATATTTTGTTTTCCATAAAATTGTTGAATTCTTAATGCTAAATCTACTTAAGTGATAGCGAAGAATTTGTGATGTTCATGAAATGATTGTAAATCTTTTGGTTTCATGATACTTGAACTTAATGTTTCAATTGAGAATCTAATACCTAAAATAATCAGTTCATAACCGTAGTCCCTTTGAGATTAACAACAATATCACATCAGTACCCGAGAGTGAACCTAGTGCAACCATGACCTGGTTATCGGAGACTTGGGATTGAACAAAAGCCAATCTTTGCCCTGTTAATGTAGAATCCCCTTTTAGATTGTCTTTGTTCCATATCTTTCAAGAAGGATAGGCTCTTTGCAGTCTTATCTATAAAGAATTTATTCACCCTATTTGTTGTGAGTAAAATCGTCATCAACACAACCCTTAGGCGAGTCAATCTTAATGGAGATCTTGATGTTTTACTTATGACTTAGGACGTGGTAAATCAACATGAAATGCACTTTTGAGAGATGAATGAAAAATACCAAATGAATGAAATTATGCCATTTAGCACATGAAACCTCTAAATTAAACCTTAATCTGACAGAACCAACAAAGTAACAACAAATCTTAGAAGGCTTGGATTTTATGCACCTATCACAAAAAGTTTGTGTTGAGTGTCCTCCTATGAATCATTCGCCCAAGGGTGAATGGGTCTTTCTACAGGGGTTGAAAATTTGCTTTCACAATCCTCTAGTCCTATGTTTGCACTCCCAATTCCTTTGGATTTCATAGTAAAAAAATTAGAATTAAATTATGAAAGTGAATTTTCGTGGCTTGACAACACTGTTGACAACTTTGATAACTTTTCCAATTTTTCACTTTTGATAGATCTTCAATCCTTCTTCAACCTAAGATCTACAAAACACATGAGGGAAAAATAGTTTGTTTTTGGTGAATGGGGGTTTGCCTTGGTGAAAATCCGTTTTGGTAATCAAACCTTGAAATGAAATAATGAAACATGAAAGGAATGATGAATGAACAAGTGCTATGTTGCAACTCAGCAAACCCTTGATTTGAGATCCTTGAAGAACTAAAACTTAGAACATCTTTCCAAGATCTAGATCTTGCTTGAAATTTGACTTGAATGCTTGAAGCCTACATCACTATGTTAGCTCCGAAAACATGCATGATGCTTGATAAATTTTGACATGATGCTTGAGATCTTGAATATTGCAACAAATGATCGAGAAATCTGCTCTTGAACACCTTTGACAATAATCTTAGCTCTTGTTAAGTTCACCTCTTGCTTCTAGGATTTGAATTGATAAAAGACCTTGTATTTATAGGTAATTTTCTAATTTCCCAAAAATTAAACATTACAAGCCGACATTTGAAGTTTGAATTTGGATCATAAAAAGGCTGCCAAAAACATATTAAAAATTTGAATTTAGCAACTAAAGGGGACCCATTCGCCCAGGGGCAAATGGGTCCTAACCTAAATTTCCAGGACCTATTCATTTTGGGGTATTAAAAATGATGATTGCATTAATTAAATCATGATTCCAATTTCAAAACTTACAATTAATTAGGCTTGTAGATGCATGATTGGGACAATCAGAGGCTTAATTAAGTATAATTAATTAAGGGACCCAAACATAGTGTGAAAATGTAAAGGATTACATTTTTTGACACTACATTTAGCTCCCACTTTAGTGAGATGATGAGCCCTACACTCAAACTCACACGAAAGTAGACAAACAAGCTGTGTCAAGAGAGGTCAAATTATACAACTGTTGGAAAGATGAGACAAAAAAGGTCAAGGAGGATGATCAAGCCCCTAATATCTAATATCTCATGGCAAACCAAGAAAGGCACAAAGAAACACATGCCTGTGTTAAATATGTAGCAGCAAGACAAGATACACAAGCATACAATGCCAAAATTAAAGAAGGGAGAGAGAGGGGAAGAGTGGATCAAGCCTTAGCCATTTTTCTAGAAATATTTACAAGTGGAAACCCATTGTTCACTATGCAAACAAAATGAACTCACATATGCTAGTGAAATCCATTGTCCACTAGTATGTGAGCCCCAAAAAGTGGCTAATGGGAAGTCGTGCTAGATATAGGTTCCCATTGTACTAACAAAACCAAATTTATACCTCCTGATAAATTTGATAAGGTGCCAAAGAACTGGTCAGAAGGCTAGCAAGTTGTGTTATGCTAGGCACTCATGAAAAAGGCTCCACTAGCAAGCAAGTTGTGTTATGCTTGGCGGCCTTGATACATGCAATATGATATTCAAATGGGTTTTATTAGTTCATGAAAGGTCTCACCTTAGGGAACATCATGCTTGATGTCTCCAAGAGAGGACTAGTTGAGAATAAAATATTCGCAACTTAGGGCATGCAATTCGTAGCATCACCACTAAGAGGAATGTCATATGCTAAGAAAGTTCACAATCTCAAAAGACATCAAACCTAGTGACACCACCAAGAAGACACATCATGTGAAGTAAGAAGACCACACTTTGAAGCAAACAATGAGTGGGGATGTGTATGCCCCCACTTTAAAGAAATTTCTAAACACCATGTTGCAAGCAATTACTTTAAATAGAACACAATATATACCAATACATGAGAGCTTTATTTAGAAAGCCCTATGTAAAATATGTTTTTGAGTAGAACTATGTCATGAAAAGGGGTTGTCCCCAAAATGCAATGCTAAAGATAACAATATAGAAAGAAAAGTATGTCACAAGAAAGCCAACTTAAGGTATATCATCCACATCCCAAGATTTCTCTTATATATACATGGAAGGTGGTCAACTAGCCAAAAGAGATGATGACACGTACCATACTAGGACAATGCTACCTAACCCCTTTCCCCCCAAAGGAAAAAGGTGAGCTGAAAATGGATGATGATATGTCGTTCCTTGCAAAAAGGAAATATGATTGCATAAATCCAAGTTTATATCGTCATGCATAGTAGTTAATATGATATGATACTACAACTACCACATGACAAGGAGAAGCAACTAATGTTATTGATTATAATGAGTAGGAAAAGTATCAATTTGATGCATATGCAATGAGATATTCCGACATTTAGTATCTATTAGTTCAGGATGCACCAAAGTTAAAGTTGTCTTAGAAGAATCTTTTGTAAGAGTGTTGATATTAAGTGAAGACTTTTTTATGCTTTTATTTTATTTTGAGGGATAGTAACCAAGGCCACTATTTGTTTCTTGTATATTAGGCTCTATAGGGACATGAATTCCTTTTTCTCTAGCACCACATCCTTTTCCTCTATAACCAAGTTGTTTCAAAATCTCATAACCTCTTCCATAAAGCTTTTCCATTTCTTTTAGATTTGGTGGTTTCTCATGATCTTAAGTTCTTCATATGTGGATGTGTAAGTGTTGTTTTCTTCTTCTTTGCTAAAAGTTGTAGACTTACGTGCTTTTGATGACTCAACTTGTGTGGATATTATGTTTATTTCTTTCTCTTTACTTGGTTTGTGTGTAGTATTGTATTCTCCCATGGATGTAGGTTTAAAATAAGGAACCCCAAACATCATCTAATAGGTTTGTGACTTCTTCAATATTCTTCTCTTTTTCTTCCTCTTGCACAGGTTCTAGTTTTGAAGTTGGTATCAATATTTTCAAAGAACTTCCCTTGTCTTTCTCAGCATGCAAATTTTTTTTTGGGTGAGGGTCAGCCTTGATTTTATAAACCTTGTTGTTATAGACATATTTCATTAAACAATGAAGAGTTAAAGGTACCACATTCATTTCATAAATCTAAGGTCTACCCAAGAGAAGATTATATGAAAGATTATTGGGCATGACATGAATAGGAGTTTGCAGTGTGACCTTTCTAACTCTAATAGGCAATGTTATCACACCAACAGGTTGCTTTCCCACATTATCAAAACCACAAATAGATAAGGAATTTTGTTCAATATTAGTCTTATCCACTCCAATGGTATCCAAGAGGTTCACACTACACACATTAAGGTCCAAACCATTGTCAATGAGAGTTCTTTTTATTCCACATTTGTTAATGACAACCATTACCATGAAGGCCTCATTTTCTTTTTGCACTTCTAATGGAGGTAACTCATCTTGATGAAAGGTAATGTCTAAGTTGACCGAGTTCATACCTTTAATTAGGGCTTCTGCATCATTTGGTTGTGCACGGGCTTCTGCATCATTTGGTTGTGCACTAGGAGGGATAACAACTTTTTGTAAAGAATTTTGAAGCATGTTATGGTAATTAGGTGAATCTTGAATAAGATCCCATAAATAAATATTAGCATGAGTGTTTTTAAGTTGTTCCACACAAGATCATACTCCTTTCCACTATGCAAAGGCAAACAAGGAGCACTAGGAAAAATAGGTTGAGGTAATGGTAATGAAGTAGGTATGGTTTGTGGTTTCCTATTATTCCTTGTGTTATATTTGTGAGCAAGGGAATTATAGCTCAGTTGTTGTGAAACATTATGTCGAGGTGGTCTTATGATAAGCACATGTTTTTCTTGGACTTTTCATTGTTGTGAGGGTAGATAGGGGATAAGTTGAGGCTTAGGAGGTCCAATAATTAAAGGACTTGTAGGAGGTCTAATGATTAGAGGACTCAAGGGAGATATAATGTTCATAACCTCAAAAGAATTATCCTTATTTTGATGGTCTTTAGCGAGGGGAAGTCTAATGTCACCTTATCATCTTCATTTAAGGAAGCCACATCACTATTGTTTGAAAGACATGGACCAATGCTATCATCTTCTTGCACCATGATATCTTCCCTAGTAGGAGAGTTTTAAGGAGAGGAGAAAACAATATTTTCATGACATTCAATGGTTGGGTCTTTTAAGATATCTTCATCACAAGTAGGGGAGGTATCTAGAGAAGAACAACTATGAATTTCTTGCTTACCAATGATTGCATCCTTCTGTTCAATTATATCTTCCCAAGTGGGTGGGGTAGGGGGAGAGGGACAAAAAATATTTTCATGACACTCAATGATTGTATCTCCTTTCACCAAGATACCTTCGTCACAAGTAGGAGAGGTATCGGGAGAAGACCAACTATGATTGTCATGATTTCCTATGCTTGTGTCCTCTTGTTTTTTACATTCTTACAAATATGATAGATATTAGGAGGGTAACTAGCATGCTTGTCAAAGTTATTATTTTTTTCCCCTAGATTATGCTCATGAGTAGGAAAAATAGAATCATACAATTCATGTGATACTCTATGAAAACCAAATGTTTGAAAAGGAAACATGCTTTAATGAGAAATAATCTACCCAAAATATGCAATGCTTTAGAAAATAAAAATATTTTTCCCACAAATCTGATTATTTTGAATACTAAAATAAATTTGGAGTGATTTAAAATGACTAAACTAATGGATGATTAGACCTAATGCATAAAACATAAATTCCTGAAAATTGACAGACTAAAACAATGGCTTACTAACGGATCTGGGAAGTGCAGGGGACCACAAAAATGTCCAGAAAAGATGGTTTTGATAGGCCCTCAAGGAATCATTCACCCAAGGGAAAATGAGTCCTTGTACAAGGTTTTTAAAAAATGAAAAATGCAATTTCTAGGTTATTATTTGTGTTCTATGTTCCAAGTTCCAAATTGTGGCTTCTATAGCATATTTTTCTAGGTTTTGGTGTCTAAATGCAAATGCAAATAGTGATAAATAGTGAACAAAGTGACACTTTTTTAAAATGAAATTTTGACTAAATTTTCTAATGTGAATGACTGAAAGTACACTAATATGCAAGTACTATGCAAAATCAATGTAATATGCATGCAATTTTTTTTATTTTTCAAATTTTAAACAATGCAAAATGCAAATTTAAAACCCTAAATGAGATGAAAACTAATGCAATTTTAACTATCCTAAATAAAATGCAAACTAATAAAATGCAAACTAATGCAATGCAAACTATTGCAAATCCTAGATCTAGGGTTTTAATGAACTCCAAAATGAAAGAAAGGGAAAATGGGTGATCCTAAAATTGGAATGGGGGAATGCATGATGCACCTATCTTCCCTATTTAATTAGGAAAGTGAGATCCCCTAGGGAAAGATTGACTTTCAACCCTTAGGTGAGTCAATCTTAATGGAGATCTTGTTGTTTTCCTTATGACTTAAGACGCGGTAAATAAGCCTAAAATACACTTTTGGGAGATGAATGAAAAATACCAAATGAATGCAATCATGTAATGTAACACGTGAAACTCTAAATTAAACCTTAATATGACAAAACCAATAAAGTAACAATAGATTTGAGAAGGATTGGATTTTATGCACCTGTCACAAAAAGGTTGTGTTGAGTGTCCTCTTCGGACTCATTCACCTAAGGGCGAATGGGTCTTACTACAGGGGTTGAAAAATTGCTTTCACAATCCTTTGGTCCTATGTCTGTACTCTTGATTCCTCTAGGTTTCACAATCAAAAATTCAGAACTAAATTATGAAAGTGAGTTTTCGTGGCTTGATGACAATGTTGACAACTTTTAAAATTTTGCACTTTTGATAGATCTTCAATCCTTCTTCAACCTAAGATCTGCAAAACAAAGAAGAGTGAAAAATTGTTTGTTTTTGGTGAATAGGGGTTTGCCTTGGTCAAACCCCATTTTGGTAATCAAACTTTGAAATGAAATAATGAAACATGAATGGAATAAACGAATGAACAAGTGCTATGTTGCAACTCACCAAACCCTTGATTTGAGATCCTTGAAGAAATGAAACTTAGAAAATCTCTCCAAGATCTAGATCTTTCATGAAATGGCTTGATTGATGATGTGATCTTGATGCTTGAAATTTGTCTTCAATGCTTGAAACCTACATCACATTGTTAGCTCCAAACCATGCATGATTCTTGATAACTTTGACATGATGCTTGAGATCTTGAATGCCACAACAAATGACTAATAAATCTGCTCTTGAACACCTTTGAAAATAATCTTAGCTCTTGTTAAGTTCACCTCTTGCTTCTAGGATTTGAATTGATAAATAGACCTTGTATTTATAGGCAATTTTCTAATTTCCCAAAAAATTGAACATTACAAGTTGAAATTTGAAATTTGAATTTGGATAGTAAAATGGCTACCAAAAACATATTAAAAATTTGAATTTAGCAACTAAAGAATTTAGGGGGACCCATTTTCCCAAGGGCGAATGGGTACTGACCTAAATTTCCACGACCTATTCATTTCAGGGTGTTAAAAATGATAATTGCATTAATTAAATCATGATACCCCTTTCAAAAATTCCAATTGATTAGGCTTGTAGATGCATAATTGGGCCAATTAGAGGCTTAATTAAGTACAATTAATTAAGGGACTCAAACATAGTGTGAAAATGTAAAGGAGCACATTTTTCAACACTACAAGGATATAATCCAAGTGCTTTGTCTAGTAGCTTTTGCATTTTAGGATCTTGGATGTGTTCTAAAATTTGTTCCTCAATGATTTCCTCCTCACTATCCTCATCTTCTATGATCAAATCACTAAGACTAGGTGGTTGGTTTTGTTGCTTAACAAACTTAGCTTGATGTTGGAGGTTCAAATTAGTTTCATGTTGTGATGGGTCAAAAGTTGGTCGTTGAGGAGTATTCAATGGTGAAGGTTGAGCATTAAATGTTGGTGCTTGTGTAGTTGGTGGTTGAGGGGTTGAGTAAATCAGAGTTTCATTTCGATGAT
Source organism: Sequoia sempervirens (assembly GCA_007258455.2). Lineage (NCBI taxonomy): Eukaryota > Viridiplantae > Streptophyta > Pinopsida > Cupressales > Cupressaceae > Sequoia > Sequoia sempervirens. The sequence continues at coordinate 9,110,512 of VDFB02000003.1, forward strand.
ACCCCATGGTTGAGATTCTTTAGTTTCCATATTGGTGGTAGTAGGTGTATCAATGGGTATATTTTAGATAGGTTAGCAGATTAATTCAATAATATTTAAACCCAAAGAAACTATAGAGCATAATGAAAGAAAAATAAAATAAACGATTATACCAAATAATGTGCAAAGCCTTCATGATTTACCTCCATAGCACCTTCTAACTTTCTGCAAATGTGATTGTGATTGTCACCCTCAGATTTGAGTGTGTGAGCAAATGACTATGACCATGTCCAATGCAAGGTTTGAAGGATTTGAAATGACCAATGCTATGCTATCATGCAAATGATAAGCATAAAAACTATGCCAATATGACTATGCCTATGAAATGACAATATGACTATGCCTATGACTAAATCAAATCAAATATGTTGAATGCAAAGTGTGTGTGTGTAAAGCTAAGTCCTTCGTGAGTAAGGCCAAATATGTGACAAAAATTGGCATTTTATAGAAAATACAATTTTAGACGGATGACTAAGATTAAAAGTTGATGAAAGCCTAAAATCAGAGGTCAAGATTGTGTGTGACAACCCATAATTAGGGTTAAGGAAAAAACCTGAAATGAGTGGCCAAGATGCCATTTGAGAAAATCGCATCGACGGTTGAGAATAAATGTGACAATTAGCCAAAAAGATAAAGATTTCAAAAATCAAGAAGATAAAGATTGCTTGATTTATAAGATTCAAAAAATAAGGAGATAAAGACTGGACAGAAAAAAAAAGATTTGGAAAATAAATTTTTTGCTCAATTACTTGATTTATGGAAGAAGATTACCATTTTTGAATTAAATTTAATTCAAAAATATGGATTTGTGTGACAGTAAATAATTGATTTTAGATTATGTACTAAAAAGAAGTGACAGTTATCAATGTGAAGCCATTTTAAATAATTAATTTATTTAAAATGAGAGAAATGTTAAATGAGGCAATTAAATAATTAAAGATAATTATTTAATTTAGAGAATGTGACCAATAATTAAACAATTTAATAAATCTATTTAATAATGAGAATTAGTGACATATTAAATAAATAAATAAATTAAAAAAATCATTTATTTAATAATCAAGAAATGAATATAGATAATTAAATAAATTAAGAAATTTATTTAAATGTAAGAAGATAATAGACCATTAGTGACATATTGAATAAATAAATTTATTTATTTATTTAATAATTAGGAAGACATAATGAATAAAGATAATTAAATAAATTAAGAAATTTATTTAATTATAAGAAGATTTTAGACAATTAGTGATGTATTGAATAAATAAATAAATTTATTTATTTAATAATCATGAAGAATAAATGGACATGAATTAATTAAATAATTATGAATTGTTTAATTAATAGTCGAAGGTGGACCAAGGAAAAAAGTGGTAAAATAGAACTTGCTGGCCTAGGTCATTTTTTAGTGTCTACATTTTACCCCTCTTTGTCATAATGTAGCATGTCACATTATTACAAAGAAAATAAGTTAAAGTCATGCCCCAATGAAGGTACAAAGTATCTATGCATCCCCCTTGGTAAAATTTCAAATTTTGGGCCAATGACAAAAAGTTTGGAAAGTGTCCCGATAAGTCAATTTGGTGACTGGAAAGATAGTGGGTTGACGGTTTCAGATTCCGATATGATTAAAGCAGCCAAAAGGGTGGTCAAAGTTGGTCAAAAAGAGCCTCTAATAATAAAAAGTTTGACAAATGCCATTTTGACCCTATAAATAGGTTGAAAATGGGGTAAAAGTCAATTCATTTTCATTTCACCTTTAAAAATTTGGAGAGCTCAAAGCGAGGAGAGCAAACATGAGGATGGTGATTCCAGTGATCGAGCATCGTGGGGAGATTGTTAGGACCTTCAGACGGCCAGAGGGTGCGAACCCAACAGTGAGTGCATCAAACCTACTTTGTCATTTCTTTTGTTTAATGTGAAAATTTTAGGTTTTTAGGTCGAGTAACGAATGCGTTGTGCCACATATGCGTGTGCGTAAGCCACATTTGCATTCCCGTTCGATGCATTTGGTGCGTCGTGACACAAGTTCAAGGGGTCATTAGGTTAGGATAGGAGAGTGTGATGCATTTGAAATAAAGTGCGAGGCATTCACAAACTTGCGCCGCAAATGAGAGATATAATGCTGCATATGACATGTTGTGACACATTCGTTAGGTCAAATGACACATTCGAATGACATGACACATATGCAAGAAATCATGATGCAAATGCAAGCTAGAACGACGCAATTGACAGATCGAGACACAATTGAAGTACGGGGTGATGCAAACGTTGTTTCATAACGCAAATGATGTCAATGTGACGCATTTGACTTTGAATTTGACCAATGATGACTTTGTTTGACTTCAAATTTTGAATGTGTTTGAATTAAACAAATGATAATGATGACTTTTAAGAAGATGTTGATGCATGTTTTTCCATGTGCAGAGACAGGTAGAGCCCATCTATACGTGTGAGAGCAGGCCGTCGACTTACAGATTCTAGGACCAGTTGAAAGATCGAGAGGTTAGGCAACTGATGCGATTGGGTTTATACTATGTCGCCTATGTGCCCATTGTCTGGGCTAATACGGGACTATTGACAACATTGGCCGAGCAGTGGCATTCTTAGACTTGTTCATTCCACTTGCCGACAGGGGGGGTGATGATTACCTTGGAGGATGTATACCAGATTCTACACATTCCTATAAGAGGAGAGTGGTTTGTATATGATCCACAACTGGGAGTAGAGGCCATGCTAGAGGTATACAAGGCCGATGATGCTGTGGGACTTGGTGTGACTGCATACAAGATCTAGTGGGAGTATCTTGCAGAGAACTACCCACGATGGGATGCCATGTGATGCACACTAATTTTCAGGGTCCTCATGCCAGATCATCGGGGACATGGATTCCCGATCGGATGGGGGGATGTACTCGTTCAGATGCGGCGGGACAAAGTTGTTTTTTCTTGGGGGCCATGTTTGCTAGGGATGTTGTATCACCAGTTACACGAGGTTGTCTATAGAGAGGTGACCAGCATTAGTTGTGGTATGAGTCTACTAATGATTTGGGCGTGGGAGCATATCGCTGTCTTCTATCCACCTATCCAGAGGAGACAATTGGCAGATGATATGCTATATGTTTACTTATATGCTAGAGCTCTTCAACAGATGAGAGTGGGGGAGATAGGCTACTATAGGCATATGATTGATATGATGACATCATTTGTGTGGAGGTCTTACAGAGAATGTGCACCATGGGTTGATGAGGGAGACCACCTGCCATTCTATAGATAGTTTCAATATCTGATTGGTTGGAAAGTGCAGAGCCAACTTATTATAGAGATGTATCGGCCACAACGTGTACTTCAAAAGTTTGGAGAGCAACAGGGTGTGCCGATGGGGACAATAGAGTATGCATGATAATCTCATGAGCCTGGGTGGGGTCCAGCCATATCAATTCCCTTCACAAAGCAACAGATTGATATCCTAGTGGCACAACCATGGGGTTGGAGGGGAGGTGTTGCAGATCCTGGGATGATTACAACCTTTGACTTGTGGTGGAAGACCCATAGACTGATTCCGTTGACTGATCCTGATGTACCAACTCTTGTTGATTAGAGATCCGTTATTCTGAGGGTGTGGTGAGGAGGATAGAGAGGCAGGGGGAGAGGTAGAAATGGAGGGTGGGGAGATGGTGGCAGAGGTGGCAGGAGAGGTGGCGGGGATGACAGAGGAGATGATGAAGGTGATGGTGGAGGTGGTGGGCGAAGGAGGAGAGGGGGAGATTGAGGGAGACAGCCATAGAGAGTCAGCCATTGTGTTGAGAGAGAGGGACTAGATGCTATCCCCGAGGTGCCAGAGGAGGAGGAGAGAGATGAGGGGTCGAGATAGGAGGAGGGAGAGCAAGAGGAGGGGAGATAGGAGGAGGAGGGATCAAGATAGGAGGAGGAGGCCCTTGAGGTCGGAGGAGAGGAGGGAGTTGCTGGGGGTGAGGAGACATTGGTGATGAGGAGGATGCAAGTATCAGAGAGGAGATGGATAAGGCAGTGTGATAGCTCTGAGAGTAGATGATCGATGGGGATCCAGACATAGCTAGTGTGCCACTATTTCCACGGGATGCTATCGTAGATTAGAGAGTGGTACATATGTAGAGGAGATTTGATGCTACCACGACAGAGGTCAGTGCCCTATGAGCAGAGCTTGAGGTGACAAGGGTGGAGAGGGATCAGACAGAGATCTGACAGAGATAGACAGAGAGCTGATGTAGTCAGTTTGTACAGTTATGTGTAGGGCCAGTTGGAGATGTTGCGTGGGAGCTAGCAAAAGTGAACGAGAGCAGAGGTCAGTACTATATGCTGTATGAGTGTGCAGTGCCAACAGATCAGAGAGATCCTAGATTTTCTAGGTCAGCCAGTTGGACAGGGACATGGTCAAGGAGCAATCACATTCATAGCAGCCATAGCCAGAGCAGTGTGGGTGGCTCGACTTCCTTAGGTCACAGGTCCCATCACAGGCACTCCTCTAGCCATAGGTTAGGGCATTCGCATGGGTCATCAGGTGTAGGTCATAGATGAATACATGGTTAGCCTCCAGTGATAGACCCTTCGGCCTCTCAGACTTAGGTAGTAGTGTCATCCCAGATGCATGTTACAGTTGAGATGATGCCATCAATGACAGTTCCATCAGTTTCCCAGACATAGGCCACAATGATGGATCCCTCAGCTTCTCAGACACAAGTTATAGTACCCATAGTGGCATCGATTCCTTTGACAGAGTATCAGTTTCCCCGATCTTCTCCTCAAGGGGATGAGGAGAGCGTATCATAGACATGTTTGTTAGTATCTTGTTTTAGGACATTTCAGACACAGGTTTTGACCATCAGGCCTATGAGCTCTTATTTTTGGGATATCTCTTGACTTCATCCTGTGACACTCTATTTGTTGAGATGATGATATATATGATGGAGTTTTGATGCGACCTATATGCTTTATGTGATGTGATGTGATTTATGCATTATGATATATGTTTATGTGATGCCTATGTGTATTATGCATTTATGATTCCTATGATAATGATGTTATTTATATGCCATGTCATGTATGTCTTATGATGGTTAATTATGATGAGATGCAATGATGATGTGATGTCATGATGATATTAGGCCATGGATGATGATGATATGCATAATGTATTTATTTGAATGGATTCCATGATTATGATTATGTTAATGTGTGACTATAAATGTATGATCTAATATGTGATGCAATATATGTGGTTTTAATGATATGGATGATGTATGTATAGACTTAATGCAATGCCTATATGATCATGTATGCACTTATGTTTTTGTATGCCGCAAGATATCATCGTGAGATGGACAAGAGAAGATGACAAGATAGAAGAAGATGCATGCTAATTCCTAGACCAAATCCTTCAACATATTGCCATAAGACTTTAATATTTATTGCTGTTAATCATCATTGGGAAGATTATTGTAATGGCCAAAAAACACCATAATATGACATAGATCAAGGTGTGCAAGGTCATACCATCACATAAGACAAGTAGTAACAGACAAGGATGATCATGACTCATACTAAGAGCATAATTTCCCCAGTCTTTTTGTCACAATCAACCACAAACAAAAAAAGACAAGAAAGGAAAGTCATGAAACGTCATTGCTCCTCTAAATCCCGTTGCTAGGAAATCCTCAAGGAACTAGCAACATGACTGCCAAAAATCCAAAACAAGATAATCATCATGATATGTTGCTGCTTCTCTAAATCCTGTTGCCAGGACATCGTCGAAAAACTAGTAACATGACAGTCCAAAATGACAAGACAAGACAATCATCATGATACGTTGCTGATTTTCTAAATCCTGTGACCAGGACATTATCGAAAAACTAGTAACATGACAGTCCAAAAGGACAAGACAAGACAATCATCATGATACGTCGCTGCTTCGCTAAATCATGTTGCCAAGACATCATCGAAAAACTAGTAACATGACAGTCCAAAAGGACAAGACGAGAAAATCATCATGATATGTTGTTGCTTTTCTAAATCCTGTGACCAAGACATCGTCAAAAAACTAGTAACATGACAGTCCAAAAGGATGAGACAAGACAATCATCATGATATGTCGCTGCTTCTCTAAATTCTGTTGCTAGGACATCATTGAAAAACTAGTAACATGACAATCCAAAAGGACAAGACAAGAAAATCATCATGATATGTCATTGCTTTTCTAAATCCTGTGACCAAGACATTGTCGAAAAACTAGTAACATGACAGTCCAAAAGGACAAGACAAGACAATCATCATGATACATCACTGCTTCTCTAAATCCTATTGTAAGGACATCATAGAGAAACTAGTAACAAGATGAAAAAGCAAAAGACAAAATGCCAAGACAATGTTTTCCAAGTGTTTTCCAAGTGCGTCTGAATGTCGAGTGTTTTAAATGTCAAGATGCCAGGTTTGACGATGTCGAGATTCCAAGGTGTCATGTTTTGACGATGCCAAGATGACGAATGCCAAAGATTGCCAAATTCAGGAAGGACACATCCTGAATTATGTTGATGTCAAGAGGATTGATCCTTAAGTGTCAAGAGGATCCCTCAAAATGTTAGATGACAGTGACAATGCCTCAGAAGGACGCATCCTAAGGCATAAATGATAGAGGTTGTTCTTCAGAAAGACACATCTGAAGAATAGCCAAGATTTGACAGTTTGAATAGTTATGATAATTTGACTTGTTTTGACTACGTTTGACTAAAGTTGACTGAATTGACTTGTGTTGACTACATGTCGATATTGACATGCTGATGTTATTGTCATGTTGAATAAATGATTGTCATAATTTGTTTTAGAAGTTCACCTATTTGTCAATGATTTGTCTTGACTTGAAGAATTTTTGACTTGTGTGCCAGTGTAGTGCCATGAACCCTAATGGACTAACCTAGTGCGGCCTCAGGGGCCCATCGATTGATGGCCTTGCCTACGTTATACACATAGAGACCTCGTAGTTTGACATGACCAATGACCTTGTCATATAGACATATGGATTGAGTCATGATTTTTATTTTGAAAAACCTAAAAGGACTGACCTAATGTCTTGGGGGCCCAATGACGAGCCTTGCCTATGTAGCAAATGCATAGAGACAACGTAGTTCAAACAAATGACAAAGACTGATTGACTTGACGGTCTTGATGAGAAATGAATTCATTTTTATGTTTTTGAGACCTTTTGACTTTGTTGGGGTTTCTTCAGGACGTTTTTCAATTTTTAGGTCTTTCTTCAAGACGTTTTATGATGTTTTTGTCTTATTTTCAGGATGTTTTACCATGTTTTCGTCTTTTTTTTAAGGACATTTTACAATTTTTTTTCTTTTTTTAGGACAGTTTACAATGTTTTTGTCTTTTTTCAGGACATTTTACAATGTTTTTGTCTTTTTTTAGGACATTTTACAAATATTTTTGTCATTTTTCAGGACATTTTACAATTGCCAAGACCATATGTGATACCCACTATAGTCACATAATAAATTTTTTCCCCTAGTCAAGCCCAAGGCTTAGCCAATTGTGAAGGACATGAAAAGGATATGCATGTGATGACAAATGGACAATATGCAGGTCTTGATATCAACCTTTTGTCAACCATGAGAGGAAGGGTGTCATGTCATGGCAAGTGTCGTGGTGGTGATGGAAAATTTGTTTCATTATAGGCCAAGGTAGATAAAATGATAGTAGATGGCAGAGCAATGAATGACTACACATGGCGCCTGTTTTCCAGGTTTTCACTGTTGGATGAATTATTTCTCTTTACTATTTTTGTCATTTCTTCATTTTTTTGGTGTTGCCAAGACGCTTTTTTGCCAAGTTTTCATCAAGGTGACAATTTTTTTTATCATTTATCATTTTTTTTGTATTTTTAAAGTTTTCAACTCATCTTTCTGATGCTATGCATAGAACTTTTGAAAATGTAGATTGTTGATCAGTTGTTCGCCATCTGGAGTAGCCAAGTGATAAGCTCAAGAACCAAAAGAGGATATGATGATGTAAGGACCTAGCCAATTTGGTTTGAACTTGCCTGGTTTTTCTCTGTCAGCTTGATTTTTGGGATTTTGCATGAGGACTAAGTCGCCAATGTCAAATTTCCTGACCATGACTCTCTTGTTGTAGCTGCGATAGAGACAGTTCTAATATGCCTGCAGATGGTTCAGGGAATTATGTCTTCTTTCCTCTAACATCTCCAGCTCATGTAGGCATGACTATCTGTACTCCTCATCATCAGTTAGACCCTTCAGGGAGACTTGCAAGGAATGAATTTCAACTTTGATGGGCAATATGGTTTCAACACCAAAGACCAGGGTGAATGGGGTGGCCCCTGTGGGAGTGTGAATGTTGGTGTGGTAAGCCCACAGAGTAGGGTTGAGTTGAATGTGCCAGTCATGACTAGTGTCATTGATAATATTTTTAGAATTTAATGATGGTTTTATTAGATGCCTTAGCTTGACCGTTTCCTTACAGGTAATAGGGGGTGGAAAAATGATGTTGGATATGGAATCGCTCACATAACTCACAAACGTCTTGATTTTTGAACCGACGTCCATTATTTGTGATGATGGATTGTGGGATACCATACCAACAAATGATATAGTTGAGAATGAATTTGGAAATTTGTGTGTCGATTATGTACATAAGGGGGATGGCTTCGATCCACTTCGTAAAGTACTTAATGGCGGTGATTATGAATTTGTGGCCATTGGATGAGGTAGGATGAATTTTTCCCACAAAGTTGAGTCCCGACTGTGCGAAGGGCCAAGGAGAAGTAATCGACCGAAGTTTCTGCGTTGGAGACTGAATCAAATCACTATGTATTTGACATTGTCGACAAGTCTTGACATATTCTAGTGCATCTTTCTCAATGGTCAACCAGTAGTACCCAAGTCTCGTTATCTTCTTGGCTAGAGTAGGACCACTCGAATGAGATCTGCATATACCCTCATGTACTTCACATAAGGTTGTGCGTGCTTCGTTGGTGTTGATAAATCTAAGGGGGGTGTCGTCAAAACTATGTTAGTAAAGGGTGTCACTGACGATGGTATATCTGGCGGATTTTTGGATAAAGGACTTTCTTTAGTTATTAGATAGGTTGGGGGGAAGGGTTTGGGACTTGAGGTAGTCATGAATGTCTTGATACCAGGGAGGATCGGGACCAAAAAGCTCGCAGACTATCTTGGATTCAGGAATATCATAGGTGAGGACCAACAACTATTCTACCAAGAACTCCAATTGAGGCATATTGCTTGGAATGTCTAGGAGAGAGCCAATCGTAGCCATTGCATCTGCTACCTTGTTTTGTGTTCTCGAAACTTGCTCAAAAGTCACCATGTGAAAATATGTCTGAAAGTTGTCAATCATTCATTTGTAGGGCATTATTTTCTCATCCTTAGTATCATAGTTATCGTTGACTTGGTTAATGACTAACTGAGAATCTTCGTAGACATGAAGTGTTCTGATTTTCCATTTTATTTCCATTCTAAGCCTTGTAACAAGTGCCTCATATTCCACCACATTATTTGTACATGGGAAGGCTATGCAGAAAGACTTAGGAATGGAATCTCCTTGAGGAGTGATAAACACTATTCCTACCCCCGAGCCATGGTTAGTATGAGATCCATCAAAGTATAGCCTCCAAGGTGACTTAGGTTCTGTATGGAATATTGACTCATCTAGGAAATCTGCCACTAATGGTTGATCACTTTGTATAGGTGCATCTTCTAGTTGGTCTGCTATCACTTGTACCTTTATTTCCTTTCTTTCCATGTACTGAATATCATACTCACTCAGAATCATGACCCATTTTTCTAGACATCTTGTCTATGCTACGCGACTCAATAGATATTTCAGAGGGTCAATCTTTGCTACCAACTGTGTCCGATAATTGATTATATAGTGTCTTAGCTTCTGAGCAGCAAAGATAACTACTAGATATGCACATTCAATAGATCTATAGTTTAGCTCATATCCCACCAGTGTCTGACTAATATAATACATGGCCCTTTCCTTCTCATCATGGTCATTCGGTGCCCGTAATGCCCCCAATACTGAAGTTATTGCTGACACATATAAGATCAAAGGTTTCCCTTTGATTGGTGGCATTAAAATAGGTGGCAACAATAGATAGTCTTTTATTAATTGAAAGGATTCCTCACATTTATCTGTCCACACAAAAGGAAAATTTTTGCATAAAAGCTATTGGAATGGTTGACACTTATTGACCAATTGTGCTATGAAGAATTAGATGGATTGTAACCTACCCTGTAATGTCCTGAGTTCACTTATTCCTTTGGGAGGAGGCATGTCTAAGATAGCTTTCACTTTAGCTGGATTTACCTCAATGCATCTTCTAGAAACTATGTATCCCAAAAGTTTTCCTGATGTCACGCCAAAGACACATTTCTTAGGATTCAGTCTGACTTTATACTCTTCCAGTCTCTTGAAAATTGTGTCTAACACATTTAGATGATATTTTCTTGTCACTAATTTAGCCAAAAGGTCATCCACGTAATCTTCCATTATCTTGTGCATCATATCATGGAAGATGGTTGTCATAGCTCTTTGATACGTGGCGCCTGCATTGTTAAGACCAAAAGGCATGACATTCTAGCAGTATGTACCCCAAGGACAAGTGAATATTATTTTATGTTGGTCTTTCAAGGCAATACAAATCTGATTATAACCTGAGAAACTGTCCATGAGGGACAACATCTCATATCTATTGGATCTCAGTTGTGTTTATGGTTTGTCCTTGATGACAAAATCTCTGATCCTTATGATTTATAATGGAACTTCTTTGATGTCTCTTGGCTATTACAGAAAGTTATTTGTTATGCTTTATTTTAATGGTGATGAGAATTTTGGTTCAAGTTATGAAAGCTATCTCTTTGACTAACAGAGTTTGGAAGATGGTTTCTTTGTCAGGATGGTTCTTTTTGCATATCATAGGTGTTGGTTGTTTCTCATTCGGGCTTACACATATTGGCATGAGTATGGCAGGGTCTCCCTGATCCACTTTGAAATGTCTGAGTTTCCTATCGGCAAGACATTTCAGATGTCATGTCGATTGAATTTATTTTACAGGCTGATTTCGGCAAGACTTGTCTTTGGTTTCAGCGACAGAAAAGTATTCTCTATCGGCATATGTTATACCGTCAGGATGAGGTCTTAGCGATTTCATTATGTCTCCCTGAACCACTTCAGAATGAACATATCGGCAAAGGAAATCATCCTCGGGGTAATGTCATAGCGAGTCTTTTGTCTTACCGACTCGTGCTCAAAAGGTTGTATCTATTTTTTGGGAGGAGTCTCACCAAACAACTCTGTTGATGGTGTTTTCTGCACAGCAACAACTCAGATAGAAAATGATATTCTATCTCTCTTGAAAGATAATCTCCAACAATAAATTGTTGAAAATCACCCCAAGGTCTCTCGGGTGTCAGGTCATGACAATGCATAAACAACTCAGATAACATGTGAAAATGCTGGTAATCACAAGGGGCCTTACAAATGAACAATGTTGGAAGTAAATTTTCATCAGATGCGACAATACAGTGATGCTTTCAATCCTAAGACTAACCCAGATTCAAAATAAACAGCAAAAGAGATAAGGGTTTAGAGAGATTCTATTCTATTCTAACTCCTAAGATCAATCACAATAATGATGAAAGCTGCAAATGGACAGATCCCCAATAAAACCATCTCTGCTTGATCAAGGACAAACCTACAACTACACAGAAATGGTGCGATTTTCTGGGGAAATCTGAAGATTTTCAGACTTTGAACATTCGTTCACATACCCAACTGCTGGCGCAATGTAAACAAGCATTCACAGTTGAACTTAGCACAGAAGTGAGGCCCAAACTAACTTTACACAGCAATCTACAATCAGCAAATTGCTAAAAGTATGGACCAGAAATCGATCAACATCATTAACATTTCACCATCATTGTAAAAGAGCTAAAATCTAACATCTAACATCTGAGAATCAAGAACAAGAAACCATAAAAAACTGTTGAAAATAAATACAAAGTTTGCCAAATCAACAACCCAATTGCATTGCTTCTCCAGCATTACACAACAATTTCAAGTCTCTCATCTCCTACAGCTAATTCTGAAAACTACTTGCCAATTCTGGCCTAGTCAAACTCCTAAAATCTCCCTTTACAAATGAGGCACAAATGCCATTTATAGAGAACCTCAAACATGTCGGCCCAATTAGATTTTACAATAATAACTAGCCTCAAATAGGTCGGCCAGGAGAATTTCAAAATAGGACAAGATCTGCATTAAATGCATGAATATTATCCATGTTGGCCCACGATTTCTAGCAAAATCAAATTCACGTTTCTTCCAGAAAGTCCTCCAGCTGTAGACAGTTTTGGCATGGATTCTTAGGCAGGTCTCACTTTGAAAATTTAAACTGAACACTTCCAGATTTCCCTCTTTGGCACGAATCCATATGCAAGTCCCCATTTTAATATTTGTTTAGTCCTGAAAAATAGATATCATCATTAATAGCCCACATGTTCAAATTAAATTTGAATAAAATTTTGACCTTTTCTAAAAACTTACATTTTTATAAGGAAACTTTCCATTTTCAGAATTTTTTCCATTTTTGGAAATTTTTATTTTCAATTTTTTTATCTCAAGAAATTTTCATTTTAGGATCATTTTAAAAATTTCCATTTGAAAAAAAAAAAACATTTTCGGAAAATTTCCATTCGGAAACCGGACAAGGGGAAAATCTGCAGGAAAATCAGTCGGGCGGACTCTAGACGGAAATCGAGAAAATCCCATTTGACGAGTTCTCTGCGAATAAGGCAAGGTACAGCAATAGATCATCAAGCAGAACCAATAATCGCCGAAACATGCGTGTAGTATATCAAAATTAAACGTAAGGGTGTTGAGCATTTATCATCAAATTCATCAATTTAATCGGTATTTCAATTTACACAAAGCAGGCAAAAATTGAAAAAATCGAGATTGAATTTGGATTTTCTGGTATTCGGACTTTGGCTTTATACGAGGCGAAGAAATCAGGAAAAATCGGTCCGGTGAGGAAAATCCGGTGTATGAGGTAAAAGCAGGGCCGAAGAAATCTAAATTTCAAAGAAATCGGAGAAAATCCCGGATGAACCGAGGAAAATCCGGTGGACCAAAGCAGGATTTTTACAGAGTCGGACTTTGAGCAGAATCCGGGAAAATCCGGACGGACCGGAAAATCCCGGATTGGGGTACAAACCCCGATTTTCTCAGAACTTAGTTTTTTCAAAGGGCAACTTGGGGAACTCATTTGGGCAAGCAAGATGAACATCTAAGGACCTCCGAAGGCAATGAAATCAGTAAAATTAAGGGGCCAAAAGACACCAAAAGCCAAAGCAAAAAGAGGGTCCCTACTTTCAGTGGGGCGTGTGTGCAAAACTGCACAACAAATGGCGACTCCGCTGGGAAAATGCTCCAGGGCATTTTGATGATGAACAAGAATCATGAACCCAGAATCTCTGGTTTCGATCTCCCTATTAGGCAAACAAATCAAAATGCAAGATTAAAGAAAATAAAGACCAAAGGATGACTGAAACTTCCATAGACTGAAAATCCAAGTGTGTGCAAGTGAGCTCATTTCTTTCATTAAGCTACCGTAGAAACCAAGCTCAGTCAAATTAGGCTACGTAAAGATTCTAGCTCCAAAAGTAACCTGGATAGAGCCTCGCTGCCAGTTAGACGTTCATAGCCCCGACGAGGTTATCGCTGTGACTCTCCTGAACATAGCTCTATTGCCAGCCAGGCATCCATAGCCCCGGTAGAGATATTCGGATACCCCTGATAAGTTGAATTCATTCTTTTGAAATATTTTCTCTTTCTTTCTTTTTTTTTTTTTTGATATTTCTTTTCCTTTTCACTCTTTTCATTTCAACCTGTGAACAGTGAAGTCCACACTCAGGGCTGAGAACCACAGTGGCACTGAAGCAGGAATATGATTTTTCACCCAACAAGACCTTGCAAGGACCCTAATGCAACCTCCAGCTTATTAAGATGTATAAGAGATATAGGATTTCAGAATACTTCAGGTCCAAATCAGACCAATGACCCATTCTCTTTAAATCGGGCATTCAGACTGCTTGACACCAACAAAAGATCTTCGACCATTAATTCAAGACCCATCAATAAAACACTTAGAACAATCCCAGATAATAAAGAATTATTGCACAGGAAAGACACTTCCCCAACCAGAAAACAGAAAACCCAAGCCAGAGAAGCAAAACAACAACCAAACCGAAACCCAAAGCAAACTAAACTAGCCAAAACAGAAGCAAGAAAAAACAATCTAAACTAAAGCAATCTATCCTAAACAAAACAGACAAAAGCAAAAGAAAAGCAGACCAAGCTGCACTTATTCAAATCAACACTATGTACAGAGAGACTCAAAGTGGCTCATGATCAGATAGGATGAACTAAGACTCATCCCCATATGACTAATCAATGCATGGACAAGCAATAAAGTGAAGGTAACAGTCCTCAGAAATGCAAACCTATCTTTATATTCAGAAAAATAAATCTCTGCATTGTAGCATTCATACTCCATGTCAAGATTAGGAATAACTAGTAACTGAGGTAACTCATTAGGACCATGATTAACCCATATGCAAGTTGTCTTTCCTAAATTTCCATAATCAAATTGACAAGATTCAGAATTTCCGGCAAAGAAAGAAACAACCTGATTTTGTATTTCTACAGACTGAATGTTGTGTTCGTCATCCTGTACTTGTGAAGAGTTGATCATAGTGTCATCAGGGGGTCTCCATTGATGGTGCAATATTCCACTTGCATTTGAAACAGGCAAGATAGAATTAGAGGAATCATTACGTGATGCAGAGTGAAATTCATATCGAAGACTTTCAGACCTAAAAACATGGAACTTTTCACCTGTTTGAGTATTTCCATGAGGGATCAACAGTGAAAACGCAGGGGCATTATCTTGTACAAAAATTTCCTCAGCATGATGCTCATCCGAAGGTATCACAGATTGATCTTCTAGCACATTCTCACCTGGAGAAGTTGGAGCATGTTCACCAATACTGACTGCAACATCTCTGTTTTCAACATCATTCATATTTTCCTGCACATTAGCGTGAACCACATCAGCTACCCCATCAATAATGCATAGAATCTGTGAGTTTTCATTGTGCAGTTCATCAATAAGCTGAGGAAAAACAGAATTAGATAAATGAGAAGACTCCTTGAATTCATCTTCTGTTGGCACTAGTTCGGAATCTTGATCACAGTCATCAGGAACGTTGATCACTTCACTGAGTGCTTCCTCATGTTCTTCAAGACATTCATCGACAACTGGTTGGCATTCCTCAATCAGAGACTTGTCTGATGCATCTGTCTGTGTATCATTTGCATGCAAGAGTAGCTGTACTTGCTCCTTCACCTCCTTTATGACTGTCTGGCACTGGAAATAGGTGAATTCTAAATGCTCTTCCTCATGTATCCTGCACCAAGCTGAGTAACAACAGCTCCTCTAGGTAGACTCCAAAACCTAGGCTTGACCAATCTCTTATAATTCTGGCAACAAACTCTTTGTATCTGGTCTGTATCACATCTTCCTCTTGGACATGAACCTCCTTTTCAGCCTCCACTATATTTTCAGGAACTTGAATAGCCTCAACAAGAACATCCTCCTTGATCTTCGTAGGTGATTCTTCACTTGAATGTTCCTCTATTATCTCTGATGCCTCAGATTCATCTTCATGACACTCAGCTCCCTCCAAAGTCACGTCAACATCAGTTGCAATGCCATCCCTGGATTCAGAAGTAGTCAGCCCTTCTGCAGTGCATTCTTTGCTTAACTCACCTTTCCACTCCAGGTATTCTCCAACTTTAAAGATAATGTCCCCACACGAACGACAGATGAACTCTGAATGGGCTGCATCATGGACTCTGCACCATTTAGACGAAAGGAAATCCTGCAAGCACTTACCACTAGCAAACTGACCTTCAACTATCTGTGTAAATGCCTCAACTGCAACATCAATAAACCCTAGATCTGAGGTGGCTAATGGTTCGGACAGATTTTGCATGAAAAGGTTCCTTTGCAAGACCATCTCAATGTTGTCTAGAAAGGCCAAGCATTCAAACTCATTGTGTCTACAAGTATTATGAAGCCTACACTTGTCTGAAAATGCACAATGATGTAAACCCTTGCCATTCCATTGATTTATCCTCCCATTCAGGGACTTACAGATTTGAAAAAAGTCAATCTGAAGACTGTTTCCATTATGAAAAACATAACGCTGATTTTCCATCTTGACTCAGAGCTTGAATTTTCAGATTTTGAGATCTGCCATATCTCAGATTTTCAACATAGAGGCTCATTCGATCTTCCAGCTATGTCACCTTGTCCGCACCCTCCCTCTAGCGCCAATCTGTTGATGGTGTTTTCTGCACAGCAACAACTCAGACAGAAAATGATATTCTATCTCTCTTGAAAGATAATCTCCAACAATAAATTGTTGAAAATCACCCCAAGGTCTCTCGGGTGTCAGGTCATGACAATGCATAAACAACTCAGATAATATGTGAAAATGCTGGTAATCACAAGGGGCCTTACAAATGAACAATGCTGGAAGTGAATTTTCATCAGATGCACGATATGGTGATGCTTTCAACCCTAAAACTAACCCGGATTCAAAATAAACAACAAAAGAGATAAGGGTTTAGAGAGATTCTATTCTATTCCCTATGCTCTAAGATCAATCACAATAATGATGAAAATTTTACCGTGAATGAGGATCCCCAATAAAACCCGATCCTGCATGATTCCGGGACAAACTGCAACTACCGCGAAATGATGCGATCTTAGGGAAATTTGAGGATTTTAGACTTTTCGGGCGACACTAGTTACATACTTAATTGCTAAACGTATCCAGCAAGCGTTCCGCAGTTGAACTTAGCGAAGTGGGGCGGACTGGCACACAGCAATCTACAATCAGCAAATTGCTAAAAGTATGGACCGAAAATCGATCAACATTATCAACATTTCACCACCATTGTAAAAGAGCTGAAATCTAACATATAACATCTGAAAATCAAGAACAAGAAACCATAAAAACTGTTGAAAATAAATACAAAGTTTGCCAAATCAATAATCCAATTGCATTACTTCTCTAGCATTACATAATAATTTCAAGTCTCTCATCTCCTACAACTAATTCTGAAAACTACTTGCCAATTCTGGCCTAGCCAAACTCCTAAAATTTCCCCCTTACAAATGAGGCACAAATGCCATTTATATAGAACCTCAAACATGTCGGCCCAATTAGATTTTACAATAATAAATAGCCTCAAACAGGTTGGCCAGGAGAATTTCAAAATAGGACAAGATATGCATTAAATGCATGAGTATTATCCATGTCGGCCCACGATCTCTAGCAAGATCAAATTCGCGTTTCTTCCAGAAAGTCCTCCAGCTGTAGACAGTTTTGGCACGGATTCTTAGGCAGGTCCCACTTTGAAAATTTAAACTGAACATTTCCAGATTTCCACCTCTTTGGCACGAATCCATATGCAAGTCCCCCTTTTAATATTTGTTTAGTCATTTTTAAAAGGAAACTTTCCATTTTCAGATTTTTTTCCATTTTTGAAAATTTTTATTTTCAATTTTTTCTTTTCTTTTTCAAAATTTCTACTTTGGGAACGTTTTTAAAAAATTCCCATCTTTGGAAAAAGGAAAATTTTTGAAAAAAAGTTTGAACCAGACCAAGGGAAAATCAGGAAGGTATCCGGGTGGTAGGACTCCGGACCAGAATCAAGGAAAGAAACTTCTTGGTTGAGTTCCTCTTAGAATAAGGCGAAATTTCAACAATAGATCGTAAGCGGGCCAAGAATGGTATCGTGTAATATATCAAATTCAGCTTGTCGAGATTAGCCAGGCATTTATCATCAAATTCATCAGATTTAATCCGGCATTTCAGATTTGCACGAGCGTGAGAAAATCCAGAAAAATCCAGGGTGGACGGTTCCACTTGACGACATAAAGTCACGAACTTTGGCAGAGAATGGGAAGATGGGGCTGAAGTAGGAAGAATCCGAGGGTGGTGGGAAAATCCCGGGGCCTTGGTAAAATCAGGAAAGCCCGGAAAGAAATCTAGAATTTTTAAAATCGAGAAAATGCACGAATGGACGAGGAAAAATCCGGTGGATAAAAACCAGTTTTGCACAAAAGCGAACTTTAGACGGACTCGGGAAAAATGGAAAGACCGGACGGAAAGTCGGATTGGGGTAAAAACCCGGATTTTGCATAGAACTAAGTTTTTTCAAAGGGCAACCTGGGGAACTCACTTGGGCAAGCAAGATGAACATCTAAGGACCTCCAAAGGCAACCAAATCAATAAAATTAAGGGGCCAAAAGACACCAAAAGCCAAAGCAAAAAGAGGGTCCCTACTTTCAGTGGGGCATGTGTGCAAAACTGCACAACAGTTACCACATGGGATGATGAAGATTATATGAAGAAACTATCACATGTGTTCAGCATTGAGGACAACACTTTGGTAAAGGTGGGGGGCATGTTATGCCCTTACTTCCATGGTGCATATGGTTATGAATAGTTGGCTTATGGCTATCTTAACTCTTAATTAAGTCATATTATCATTACTATATTATTATTTAGTTGGTTGGGTCGGCCTAGGTCCTATATAGGGGTGTCTAAGTTGGCCTAGGTGATATCCTAGGCATAAATAGGTATATATAGGAGGTTGTGAGTCTTATTTCATCATCAAGTTGTGAAGTGTTTTCTCATTAGAGATATTTGGAGGTTTTCCCCCTCGAAGTGGCTTGAGAATACTTCATTATTCTCAGTTATTATCAAGTATTTGCAACATATTTCATATCATTTTCTCCTATTGTGCAAGTTATTTCATAACACATGACAAAAAAAATTCCAATATATTGCAACTAAATACTCTAAATACTCACCCTATCAAAATTGTTCTTCACAAAAATATTTTTCCTTTGATAACCTATGTCTCTTCATCTCTCTATCTCTATATCTCTACCCCTTTGGCATCAATGACAAAGGACGGGACTCTGGTATATATGTATATATCAAAATGTGACAAAAAATATAAGAACACAACAAAAAATTAACCTAAAGAAGAACCTCTGAGACTCTCTAGGATGACCTTCCATGATGTTTTTCCTTCTTCCCATGAACCTTTTAAACTTATAAGATTTTTTTTCAATAGCTCAGGTTTAGTTAAGGTCTTTATACCATCTGCTAGAATATTGGGACTAAGATTAATCTCTAATAATTCACCAATACAACTAAGAGCACTAGAAAAAGAAGTGTGCTTGAGTTTAATCATGTCTCTGAGTTCCACAAACTTCTTTATAACTTATGTCCTTTGATCACGTATAGAAAACAAATTTTCCTAAAGTTGCACAATGTAGGACCACCTAGTGCAGGGGCACCCACAAGTTTCCCTTCCTCCAAGGATCAAGGAGTTGTCACTTTTCTTTGTTTTGTGATGTTTTCATGTAATAAGATCTTCTTGGACCATTTCATGTTTGTTGGAGTCTGGTTTGGGTCATTAGGTGTTAAGGTAGTTGTAAATGCAAAATTGTCAAAGTTGCACATTGTTGTCAAGCAACCTTTTGCATTTTTTGTCAAAAGTGGACATAGTGATGTTTAGTTAGTTTATAATTTGAAATGTGGTTAGTGACCATTGGGAACATGTTGGTAAATATTTAAAATTCCTTGTATGGTCAACACAAGGGTTGGTTAATGAAATTTTGAGAGTTGGAGTAGTAAAATAATTCTATTTTTTGTATTTCTAAACGTTATTTTGCTCTTATCCTAAGTTGTATGGATCTGTATGATCCTGTGATGAACTAAAATCAATTGTGGATGATGGGGAATTGAATATAATTTTATTTAGTGATGGTTTCATGTAATTTCATTGTGATTTGAGTAAGTTGTGTTGATTTTGCTTCAAACTGGTCTAAACCCTAGGTAGGTTAACCAGTGAGAAAGAAAAATGCATATCTTTCCATTCCACTGATAGAAACTCCTAAAACTTGGTGGAATGGCTTGTGTTTGCTTTTATTTTATTTTTCCAAAACTTGTAGAGGAAAATTAAGGGTTCAATATCCTCATGTATCAAGCCTAGAAGCACTAGTAATTTGGTGAATTTGATTGTAGACTATTGGAGAGTGGTTCTTGTGATTAGAGAAGTTGTTTGAAACCCCATATGGTGTTTCTAGAGTGTTGGAATAATTTAAGAGTCCATTTCAAGCCTTGAACCCATTTGGAGCATGCCTAGTTGCCAATTAGGTCTATTCAAAGAAAGAGGACAATCAATTTTTGACCCCTACCATACAAAGGAACCCTATTTTATTTTGAGATATGTTTGAGAATGGCCAAATGGGTATCTAAAACATGTCTCATTTTCTATATATCAGATTTTCTCCATGATTTGTGTCCAAAAAAAGACTTTTGAAAGGCTACAAGGAAGAATGAAGGTTTTTGAAGGAGAACCCATAGTTTGATGAAAAAAGGAACTTGTAAGTGGTTGTCTAAGATATTTGGAACATTAGAAGCCCCTCCTCTACATCAAATTGGTATCAGAGTATAGGTTGATCTGAAGAGGGGAATATTTGAAGTGAAGAATAAATAAAGATACCTCCAAAAGGGAATCCAATCACCAAAGAGGTGAATGAATTAAAGGAGAGACATGCAAGAGAGATGAGACAAATGAAGGAGAGGCTTGTTTCCTTAGAAACAAATCAGAAAATAGGAATGGTCATAGGAGACTTGAGTAACCAAGAAGAAGAAAGGGAAGAGGAAGTTCCCAAGGAGGGTCTAAGGAAGAGATGGATCCTTATGATTTGAGGATGGCAAAGCTATTGAAGGAAGTCAAGGGAGAAGGTCCTAAGATAAAGATGGATTTACCAGTGTATGGAGGAAAATTGGATAGTGAAGAAATCCTAGATTGGATAGGAGCACTAGACAACTACTTTGAATATGAAGATGTGCCAGAATAGCAAAGGGTGAAGTTGGCCAAGATAATATTGAAGGGTCATGCCTTACTTTGGTGGGATTATGTACAAGATGAAAGTAGAAAGAAAGGAAAGTCTAAAATCACCTCTTGGGATAGGATGGTTGCTAAAGTCAAAGGAAAATTCTTACCTGGTGACTATAACATTCAGTTATTCAGAAGGCTTCAAAACCTTAAGCAAAAGGATATGTATGTGAAAGCCTATACAGAGGAGTTCTACAAATTGAGTATAAGGGTAGTCCATGTAGAGGATGATGTGGAAAAAGTGGAAAGATATATCAATGGGTTGAGATACAACCTTTAGGGTGAATTTAGCCTCACTAATCTAAGAATAGTGGAAGAGTGCTATCAATTGGCCATCAAGGCTAAAGATAAGTTGAGGAGAAGGAAAGAAAAACAAAGTAGGGGTAGAGGAAGAAATTCTAGAGGAAGAGGGACATTTGTTGGTAGGGGGAAGTCCTAAAGATCACAAGGAGAATCAATAAACAATAAAGAACAAAGTTTAGACTCAAGGGACAACTTTAGAGGAAGGAGACCCAATAATAGGGGAAGATTTGGAGGACAAAGAGGAGGATCAAATGGATTCACCAGGAAATGTTATAAGTGCAATAAATTTTTAGGCCATCAAGCATAGCAATGCACTAAAAATTAGTCCACTACTTCATTTGGAGGAGAAAGAAGAAATTAGTTTGTACAAGGAGAGGACAATGAAAGCATGAATTCTCCATCAAATAATGTTGATCCAAAAGTTGGTGAGTCTCTCATGGTGAAAAGGAATTCCTTCAAAGTTCAAATGGAGAAGGAACCTTCATAGAGTAGCTTAAGTTGAAAATAATCCCTCATACCACTCCATATACAGTCTCTTGGCTTAACAAAGGGAAACAAGTAGTTGTGAATGAACAAAGTTGGGTAGATTTTCACATAGGTGGATATAAGGACAAGGTCATATGTGACATAATACCAATAGATGTTTGCCATTTGCTTTTGGGGAGGCCTTGGCAGTATGATAGAAAGGAAATCCATGATGGGAGGAAGAACACATATGCCATATAAAAGGATGGGATTTCTTACACCCTCACACCATTAAAGGATGAAATACAAGATTCCCAAGTAGGTTCTTGATGCAGGAGCATCCAGTGGTGTAAGGGCAATCTTGCATCACCCAAAAATAGTTAAATTTCAAGTTTATCATTTTTTCAAATGTTTTTACATTTTTGGATACCCTTTTCATCATAATGAAATTCCCAATTTATAGTTTTTATTTTCTATTCCTAGGTTGAAAGATATTGTAGTTTTAGTTTCCCATATTTGCACCTGAAAATCTTCTAAGTTGGATTTGAGGCACTTAGAGCTTCCGAAATGGCCCCAAAACTTGTCAAAATTGGCATACCCATTTTCAAGCGCGTTCTTGACTTTGAGACCTTTCCAATGGTTCAAACGGTTCACGAATTGGAGCCCCGGATCAAAAGTTATGGCCCTAGGAAGTTAGCGCACTTTCTAGAAGATACAATTGCAAATGTTCTTTTGAAATTTGAACTTCAAGTTGTAATTTTTAGCACCAAACTGCCTAAACTAAAGTTTTTATGTTGTTTTGGCTCCAAACTAAAGAGGAACTCTATTTATGGGTGAGTTTCTAGTATTTTTGGGTAACTTTTTGGGGGACAAGTTCGCATATTGCGAAAGGGTTATTCTGTAGCTTTCTGTAACTTGCATGTATTGTAGAACTTGGGGATTTGAGATCCTCTACATGTAAGAAGCTCCATTTTCTGAATAATAAAATTATTCTCTTGTTTATGGGTTATTTTCTGAGTCTCGGGCTGCGCCCTCATCAAGTGGTATAAGAGCGAGGTTTTCTTGAGCATGTAGACAGATCGCCGATCATGAGGAAGTTCACACCAAGACTATGGTTGTGGGTCAAGGTCAAGAAAGATGCCTCCAAGAGTGATGCTTGGTAGGCATGGTGGTGCCAGAGGTGGTCGAGGTGGCAGAAATGCTGGTGGAAGAGATGCACTAGCAGCCCTCCAGAGACAGATTGATGCATTACAAGAGCAGTTGAGAAGAGGGTTAAACTCAAGGGAGGAAAGCGAGGATGAAGGAGAGGAAGAAGGTTCATAGGTAGAAGAGGAAGAAGAAATTGATCAAGACCAAATGTGGCTAATAAGGGTCATTTCAAAGATCGGGAAAACACCCAGAGCAGAATTCCCCAGTTATTCTAGAAGTCTAAACCCGGAAGAGTTGATCGACTGGATCAATGAGCTAGAAGAATATTTTGAGTATGAGGAAATAGAGGACCCAAATCGGGTTAAGTTTGCAAAAATGAAGCTGAAGGGCCATGCCAGTATTTGGTGGAAAGAGGTCCAGTTGGAAAGAAATCGAAGAGGAAAAGTCAAGATCACCAAATGGGATCGCATGGTAGAGAAACTGAAGAAGCAGTTCATACCAGTGGACTACGAGTTAGATCTGTTGAAGAAATTACAAGGGTTGAAGCAAGGAAGTAGATCTGTGAAAGAATATACTGAATATTTTCACAAGATAATCATTAGAACAGGTCACACAGAGGCCAATAAGAAGAAGGTAGTCCGATATCTTAATGGGTTACGACTGACCATTCAGGAGGAGTTAAGTCTAGTCAGAATGACCACCATTGAGGATGTGTATCAATTTTCTTTGAAGGTGGAAGAGAAGTTGAACAAAAGATTTGATGGCAAGCAAAAAGGACGAGGAGGTCAAAGCAAAAAGGGCAATGGCAGACCTTCAGGAAGCCGAAATAATGATGAAAAGAAAAGTGAAGATGTGGGTACCAGCCAAAGCCAAAGGAATGACAACTCCTACCGCCCTCGTGATCAAAACAGTGGTGATCAAAGAGGTAGAGGATGAGGGAGATATGGACAAGGATCTGGAAGAGGTGGTTTCAGAGGAATGTGTTTCTAGTGTGGTGAAGAAGGGCATCGAGTCTATGAATGTCCACAACACCAAGGAAGGGCAAACAAAAGGCTAGAAGGTCGTGGAAGGGTTGCACATACAGATGAGGAGGCCCAATCTGAACATTCAGATAATGTTGAAAGGGGAGAAGCCCTAGTGATTAGGAGAGCCTTAGTGACCGAAGAAAATGAACCAGAATAGAGGAAGAATCTATTTCGCATAAGGTGCAAGTGTGAAAGAAAATGTTGTGATGTCATTATTGACGGTGGGAGCACTAATAATCTAGTGTCAGAGGAAATGGTCACAAAGTTGAAGCTGAAGAGGTAAAGGCACCCGCATCCCTATCGGATTGCCTGATTGCAGAAAGACCACAAAGTTTTGGTCAATGAGCAGTTCCTAGTAAAGTTCAAGATCAGGAGCTACCATGATGAGGTACTCTATGATATCATCCCCATGGATGCATGTCACATGTTGTTGGGAAGTGGGTTAGATGAGTGGGCTACATGATGGCCATGCAAACACTTATTCTTTGACAAAGGATGGGGTTCATCACAAGAGTTAAAACCCCTAAAGGAGACTGAAGAAAAGGTATGCAGTAGTGCTAGAATTTGTTATGTAGATGGAAGAAAATTTTTAGAAGGTATGAAACATGAGCATGTGTGTTATGCATTGATTC
>VDFB02000003.1:9135361-9148464 GCA_007258455.2 Sequoia sempervirens
GCACTAGTAGATTCCCATTCGCGGTTGGTGGCGGGGTTTTGGCGGTGCGCGGAGTAGTAGAAGTGGTGCGATTTGTAGGACTTGAAGGCGGGTCTGTCAGGGGACCGGGGTGGCATCGGCTGGTTTCGTGGTGGCGGGTGGCGGTTCGGGGACTGGAAGCGGACGTTGGCGTTTCGCGGGCGGCGGAAGCGAAGATCTGAACTGCTAAATTCCAGTCTGATTTCTCATGGCCGCTCAAAACGCTTCTTACACCAGCAGAAATATCCTTTTCGGACTTTGTGAATAAACTGAATGCGTAAATGATAAAATCTACATGCTGGTGAGAATCTACGTAATTTCAATCTTCGAGTAGCCCTGGTAAAACAATCAAGTATAAGGAATACAAACATAAGTGGTGAGCAGCAAACCCAGTGGTACTTGTGGAAATCGCCATATATCGGAGAACCCGACATAATACTCTACTTGAAATAATTTGAGCAATGATGTAGTACATCCAGGTCTGGAATTTATTGGCATCTACATGACCGGAAACGTGATTGAGAAGAGTGATCAAAATTGCATACTCATCCTTGTACTCTCCACGACCCTGCATTGTGTGGCAATTTAGTTTTCTTTTGTTTTAACCACCTTTCTACCATTTTGCTTTGACACACGTCCTTATCAACATTGAATGATCTCTCACAATGATCCATGGTAATGACCAAACTATTGGGATGTTATGGAATACCAAAATACCTTTCAATGTCCTAGGGCTTGAGATTGCAAATCACCTGTCCATCTACTGACTGCATTTCTCAGGTAGTAGAATTGTAATGCTTGACACAAGACATCACAAATTCTATGCAATGAATTGAAATAGGGAGTGAAGCTGCCTCTAGCAACCTGGATTCTTGGATGTTTAGAAGTATTGCATTATTTATCTTAATCGAATCCATGATAGCCTCTGGAAGTACCTTATGCAGATACGTGTCAACCGTTCCGATGAAGTATGAACCAAGACTGACTTAGTCTTGAATTTGATCTGTGTATTGCATTATGAAAAACTCGTCTGTTGATTGTAAACTTGACTATATTCTGACAACTTTCTCCAAAAAGCCAAAAAGTCACTTGATGAGGCTAAAAATAGCTTGTCGAAGGGCAATTTTCACCAAAAATTATGAGACGTGGCTTTTGTGTAGTAAATGATTCTAAGACAACCCACAACTTCAGAACTGTGAAAAAGCACCGTTTAGCTTGACATGCAAAAGCTTTCCGAAAAAGCAATTGAAGGGCAATTACCGAGAAAAACTAAAATATGGGTTTTGTGCAAAAGATGATTCTAAGACAACCCAGATCCTCCGTTTTGAAAAATATGGACTTTTACTCTACCATGCAAAGGAATTTCAGTTGAGAAAAGCAAAGCTTCGAGAATTGAAGCTTCGAGGCAATTTCTTCTGAAAAATTCTAACACATGGGTTTTGTAGAGGAAGCCATGCACAACCAACCCAGATGATCAAAATTGTCAAAAGTCGCCGAATCTTGGACATGCGAAGAAAACCTAAGACGAGAATAGAAGAATTTAAGGCAGAAGATAGAAGTTTTAAGTTTCTGCTTTTGCTAAAATCGCCATGCTTGTCTAGAGTTCTAACGTTATTTTAGACAACACACACAAAAATCTGAAAAAAACAATATATAAAATTACCCTGAATATTGATTCTTGAAAGAAGAAATTAAACCCAATAAGAAAGAATTAACACTCTTCAACTGTTGTGAGAGAAATGGACACCATCTTGAAATAAATAAAGAAATTTGTAGTTTAATGGTGCCAACTGCAAGAATAAACCCTGATTTCAAAAGAAATCATCTAATTGGACCCCACTTTGTTCAACAAAAACTGACTTGGAGTCTTGAAATATTTAAAATATTAAAATATTGATCTCCTCAACATGCAGCACAGTGGAAGGTATTATCAAGATGGCATAATAATAAAAATAATGAGAAAAAGTACCCAATGCAAGCTAGCATGCTAAAACTGAAAATTTAATATTATTTTATTAAGTTAACTAAAATGTCTTTTTCTGGGTTTGCTTAGAATATTTCACTGATTCTGAAAGTCCAAGTTTGACTCTCCAGGCGCCCCCTAGCAAAAGTTGAGATTTTTAGCTAACTTCCTATTTTGTAGCTCATTGAAAACATCACGGTTGCCTCTGTTGAACTCTGATTTCTGGAATGCCAGTTGATGTTGGAACTGAGTTCTCACATACACTGCAAAGCCAGAACTATTGAGATGAAATGTTTGCTGGGAGCTGCAAGTGTTAAAAACCATGTTTGATGCCTCAAAATAAAAGTCGCCTTTTATTAAAATAATATACAGGTCACCAGACTTGGCCATTTCTCTGATTTTCCATTTCATGCTTCAATCTGCCGCTACCGATGAACGATGGCTCCCTTCGACTGGATGCTAGATCCATCGCATAGCTAGAAGAATTTTGCAAACAATGACTATATGTAAGGCGTCTGAAAGTTGAGCTAAGAGCCTCAAAAGCAAGGGTGCGCCTGGCCTGCAGAGGCGCAAATACCATTTTGAGAATGACTTTGCAACTTGCAACTTTCAACTCGAACGCTCTACTTTGACCCTTGACACTGGGAGCTAGATTGCTCTGATGTGTGTGCCGTTGATCTCATTGCGAAGCCGAAACAACTTGGAAGAGATATTCCTTGAAGTGACGAAGCGAGAAAACTGCTTCTAAGACCTCCAGTAGAAGGGCGCCTTTTTCAAGGGAGTATGTAATTTTCATACTTAGCCATTTTTTTGCTTGTTTACATTCTTCAATAATTTCCACTGATTCTTCACTCACGAGCGTTTGACAAACCCTGAGGGTTGACGGCTGGATTCACTGAATAGCTAGGAGGATTCTACACAGGTTTTGTGAAGACAACAACTGCTAAAAACCCCATCTAGTTGGTGAAATGGCTGGGTGCCCCTGGCCTATAGAGGTACAGTTTGATAATTGTACTTTTATCTTCCCTCTATTTTACATGTTTGCTGGAACCACTGCCACAGTCACTTAGCACATCTGACAATCTTGCGAACGGATGCATCGCGGAGTTGGGCTGAATTAGAAGAGATCCCCTGGAAACGGATTCTGCAAATTCATCCATCTAACAGGCCTAATTCAAGGGCGCCCCTGGGCTACATGGGCGCAAAAACTGCAAATTTGACTCTTTGTGATGTGTAAATTCTCCGTTGTGTCTGCTTTTGCCTTCGATTGCCGAAGTTCTGGAACTTAGATGAATTCGCTTGATAGCTTACCAGAAAGCTGATTGAAAACCGAAGAGATTGAATATATTTGCAACCAAAAAACACTGAATCTGAGCCTTCAAATTGAAGGGCGCCCCTAAGCTACAGGGGCGCAGATTTGCTTTGTGTTTGATGTTTTCCTCCATTTTGTGCTCTGCGAACACCGTGTTGGTTGCCGAGTTGACCACGTAGAAGCATTACTGCTGCTGACGCGTGTATGTGACTGTATTTCACCACTTTCACATGTATGGACACTATAAAATTGATTTGTACGTTGATTGCGCAAGCGTCTCCCACGTTACAAAGTGAAGTGTTTCCAGATTTAGAATATTTTTTGCACTTTTTGCCATTTGAAAATCCCCTCCATCGTGAAGCATCTTTTTAAGCATCCTTCATCATAGAATGTTTTGCTTTGAGTTTCAGGCTTAGATTTTGACACCTGGTACTGGCCAACTACCATTGATGACCTCAAAGATCCTAACTTTTCTCTTGAAAAAGCGAAAACTACCCACCAAGCTTAAACTGACTTTTAACTGAGATTGACTTCACCAATGTGATCGTGATGTGAAATAAGCCAATTAAAATTAATTTCAGCCAATTCTGACAAGTTTCAATTTTGAGGGTTTCGCGAGTTGAAACAGGGGTGCGAAAATCCTAATTTTCAATTTTTTCCAAATTTCACCAGTATCTTCTCGACACCAAACTAACTCAAAAATCCATACTTGACTTGCCAAAAAACTTTGTTTTGACATCATTTTAACAAGGTTTAGACTCTTTTAAGCAAAATGCCTTAATGAAACAAAGAATTTGGTGTGGGTACAACAGATTGAAAATGCTTAAATGTAAGATATTGAAAGGCAAGCGTTTTTTGAAGGATTTGGATACTTTTGGAGGATAGTTAAAAGTGATTAAATTATGAACAATGGCGTGTCCCATGAAGGTTTGTGTTGTCTCAAAGGCTTTAATTTGGGCTTGGTGATGCGAGTTTTGCCCGTTGACCTTGTCCTATATCGTGACATCGTGACAAGGAGCATGCCCATGACACTATCCCTAGACCCCACGAGGGGCAATACCCCTTGACCCTGTTGGGGGCATTACCCCTAAACTCTTGCTCTAGTTTAGAAAAAACAATATTAATAATTTTGGACCATGTTGGATGGAAGAGCAATGTTTTATTCATTCTTTTGACTTTTTTCCAATTAAATTCGTAGCAATTGAATTACATTTATACTTCTAGTTTGCTAAGTCAAACCCTATCATAAGTGATACTCCTATGGCTAAAAGAACATTATTAGACTTGTTTGAGACACAAGTACAAAACTCCACATAGAGCTAGCAATTCTAGGCTGTGGGATACAAGATCTTTTCTACCATTGATGTAATGCCCCTAATTTTAGTCAAATTGATTTGTGAGCTTTTAGCTCAATTCTTGAGTCCTGTAGGCTGATTGGTAAGAGAAGGGGGGAATCTAATGTTCTTGAAGGTTGTAGATTCAATAATTCAAGATTTCTATTTTTGGCAATGAGCCAAGTTGGCAGTATGGATTGCTATGACACTTTAAGAAGTGTTTTTAGACTCCTAGGATGTTCTCCAAACTTCTTGGAGAGCACATCTATTTTTCGTAAGTCACTCGGTTGGCTCCAATCATCATCCTACATCTTCAATATCATCCTAGTGTATCAAAATTTGAGTTTGATTCAGTTTCAGTGCTTTCTACAACTTAGGTGAGTTATTGAATCATTAATTAATATTTCACTAATGTGGTATAATATTTGAGAAATAATAGAAAAGAATGGCATAGTTTAATAGCTAGTTGGAAAGGTATTGAAGTGTTTTAAAAGTTGGACACCTAGTTAAGGGGGCCTTTGCACATGAAATATTATTATTATTTCAAAAATGTCAATCTTGAGGGAAAATAATAATTATAAATTTTAATTGGTTATTGCCCCCGCAAAATCTTTTAAAGGAGGTGTTGGGGGCTCATTTTGAATATGCTGTTGATATAATAATGTTATGTTGCTGGATTGGAACCTGTGAGTTCTTCCTTGATTTTTAGAGGACAAAAACCCTCTCTAGATTACCGGTTTTGGATTTGAAAGATAATCCCTAGCTGGTTTGGATGTGATTTCATTCAAAAATCACCATTGGTATTTAAGCAGAGTCTTCAGATTTTGGAATTCATAATGGAGATAGTTGATGTTTTCTAGTTGCAGCTGTTTTGGTGCAGTTGATGATCATTTTTGCAGAGTTATTTAAAGTTTTAAGAGGGTGATTGAAGAAGATATTGCTGGTCACCATTTCCTCTTGTCCAAGCCATACATTACCTCATTCTGGGTTGTGCATTTAGAGGATTTTAGTTGCTGGAGTTTTAAAGGACAGATTTGGTGTTATTTTAATTGCTAATCTATTTTCTTGGGTTGGCTGTTTCATATGATACGAGAAGTTTGTAGATTGGGAGGCCATACCACTGCTGGTGTTGCCTATGAGAGGGGGTGACAGGAGAAGTTTTCAGCAGTTGATTTCAGTTTGTAGCTTTCCGGAAAGCTACAAAGGCTACACATGGATATTCACAAAACCCATAAGCATCATTCACAATCCTATCTTAGGGTAACAAGATTATAATGTAAATAAATCTATACAAAACCATTTTGAGGCATCAAGGTTTTGAAACCAAACCAAAGTGTAAAAACTCCAAAACAAACTTTTCTTTGAAGATAAAAGTGCAAGGATCTCTACAAGATTTCAATGCATGCATTAAATTAAGCTACACAAGCTACATATCAAGGCATACAAAGCCTCTATTCAATTCATGTTTTTCTTTGAAGAAGGAATGCAAATAAAATTAGTTAAATAATGGGAAATACCTCCCTTTGTTCAAGGCATGCACAACATCAGAAAACATTTTACTCAATGAACATAGTCATGGTAAGGAGCATGGTAATTGTTGTACCCAAAATAATTTTTTGCTGCAATAAGGCATTTTGATTAAAATGGTCTAAATCATGTGAAATTGTTGTCAAAAGTCCGTTTTAGGTCAAACAAAACATGGGCTTTTTGTGGGTTTATGTCAAGGAGGATACTTGCAAAATTCTGAAATTTTGAAAATTAGGGTTTCATACCCTTGTTTTTAGGAAAACCCCTAAAAATAGGACCTTTCCAGAATTAGTTGAAAATGATTTTGATAGAATAATTTGACTTCACGATCACACTGGTCAAGTCGAAATCACCAAAAAGTTTGTTTTCCTCTGGTGGGTCTACTTCATTTTTTCAAGAGAAAAGCTAGGACCTCTGCAACCATTAATGGTAGATGGCTAGTACCAGGTGTCGAAATCTAAGCCTCGAAAGCTTCAAGGAAGAATCCATGGCGAAAGATGCTCGAAAAGATGCTTTGCAACGGAAGGGATTTTCAAAAGTGAAAAATGTAGAAAGTATTCTAAGTCTAGAGTGCACGCCTTGCTACAAGAAAGATGATGTGTAGTCAATACCCTTAGCCATTTTTGAAAAAGGCATCCATACATGGCATGAAATTTGAGAAGCAGTTACTTTCAGGTGGAAGCGTTCATATGGGTCAACTGTGATGGTCATTAATGATCAAACCGTGGTGGCATAAAGTGCAAGATATTTGGAAGCTTATGAAGATCACACCCGCGTGGCGGTAGTCAACACATAAACCATGATGATGATCACGGTCAGTAAAACACATGAGCGGTAGTGTGGCTTATACAATGCCCCATTTTTACTTTTGATATTGCTTGTAGTTTGTGATTCACGGACTTAGTTGGATTTGGAGTAATAGGGGTAGATAAATAATTAAATTAATTATTTGTAAAGATTATTAAATAAATAAAATGTATAGTAACCCTTACATATTTAATTAATTTAATAAAAGTGGCTTAAATAAAATATTATATCTTAAAGTCACCAAATAAAAATAATGTGTTCTAAAGCTTCTTGAAGATGGGGTGTGAAAAAGAGAAAGTATAAAAGAGAGAAATTAAATGAAGCTTCTAGGCATCTCAGGAATTTGATATTTGTTTTGAAAGAACTTGTGGTGAGGAGCCCATTAGAGTTTACCTACATTATTGGACCTAGGAGGCAAGAAACTCATTAAGTTTGAGAGCAACTTTGTAGTGGGAAAAGCTAATGCTTTGAGATTATTTATGATTGCCCAATAGGCCCTTTGAAGTTCAACTTGTGCATTACAAATTTTGTAGCCTTTGTGATTTGAGAGAAAATATTTCATATCAACTTATAGAAGCTTTTGGAGAATGATGATGCTCGGCTTGGAAGAAATAATTGGATATTATGAAGAACAACATTCGGGATTTTGTATTGGAGGGATAAGTCCGATCTGGAGTTTATTGTGCACATATTGATTGGGATATGACAACAGCTATTGGCAGCCATCGATAAAGACAAAAGAGGTCCAGACAAAGTCATCAGTCCCAAATAAGACAAAGGATAAGAATTGCAGCTTATGATTAAAATTTAAAACAACTTTGGAGTTTATTCATACTAGAAGAATCGACATATATTAAGGAGAATCTTCACGGGAGCAGCTTGAATGAAGAAGACGCCATTGACAAGGAAATCGAATATTAAAAGAATTCTGCCATATTGTTGAAGAGATTGATATATTTGAATTTGCCGCTAGAAGACAAACTTCATCTTAAAGGGACGTGACTAAAGCAGTGACGGCTATAGACGGAGCTATTATCGTTAGAATCAGAAGAAGACAAATTAGCGCCAGAGTAAACCTGGAGGTGTAAATCGAATTGTAGCTGGATATAAGACAAAATAGTCCTAGGCTAGCATTCGATAATATTAATCATAAATCGTATAAGTCCAATCTTTATGACGTAGCATATTCATAAAGTGATAGGTTAGAGTATCGAGTCCTGTTGTATAATTGATCGAAGTCAACTATATCAAGAATCGTCTACAACACTGGTGATCAACTCTTCAGGCAGAGATACAAGGAGTTGACACTGAGAGATTGGTATTGCTGGGAACATTCTCCTTCAGGCAACTATCCAGGTTCCATTTTTTGAATATATTATATTGTAGTTGCAACTTGTCATCTCTGGTTATTGCTCTTTGTAATTACAGTCCAAAGTCAGTGACTAGTCAGATTGTATTTGATAAACATAGTTGATTGAATCAACATATATGTCTTTCTTGGGCAGTCCCAACAATATTGTAATTTGCATTTCATATGAAATTACTTTGTTGCATTGAGTTGTTGTCATCTAGTGAGCTGAATTGTATTGAAGAAGCCTCAGTTCTGAAATGTAATGGATTGGAGTCATATTTGAAATGCCTTTCAAAGGAGTTTTGAGATTGCATCAAAGTGTTTGTTAAAATGCTCAGATAGCTGTAGCTGCTAATTCCATATGTTTTTGTCATCATATAACTTGAAAGGGCCATAGAATCACTTGGTAATGCATCCTCAGATCATTGGGCATATTTAGATTAATCTTTTATGCATTATATCATCATTCATTAAGGCAGAAACCAAACAACAAGCAAACTGAAACAATTACTAGCAAGAAGATAGTTGCAAGCCAACCGTTTGACAAAACGTCCAAGAGTTGAAAGGTGAAAAATTGTGTAGAAACAGCCGCGAGAATGGCCATGAAATTGCTGAGTGTGTTACCGTAGGCGATAATATGATGTGGTGGTAAATCCACCGATCAAGCGTAGTGATGACATAATCGCCTTAAAGCTTCAGAAGGGATGAAAATCATGAAAGCTAGTAGCTAACTCTTGGGCACATTGCACCTAGCAGTCAAGGGGCGCCCATGGATTCAAGAGAGCCAAACTGATTTACTAACAATTACAAAATTGAAATTGCGTCCTTTTGAATTCTGCTAGCTTTTCCGTCGCCGTCAAACAGAATCCATCAGATTCATCAATCACTGACAAATTGAGGCGGAGACAGAAGATGCTGAAAGCGAGAGTCATCAAGGACGACAGTCAATCACAGAAAAAGTGCCCCTATAGCCCAGGGGTGCCCAAGAAACAAAGCTATTAGATGCCAGTCTTTGGATTGGCAACCTCCAGATGATCTCGCAGGATTCAACTCAGCTTCACGATGAACCCAACAACTAACTTAGGAGACATATCAAACAACGACAGCTGTGGATCTTCCAAGCACGTGAAATAGAGGGTAAATCAATGAACATCAAAGCAAAAGAGCCCCTGCTGACCAGGGGTGCCCATCATTCTGGGCAACCAAATGAAGTTTTCAGCAGCTGTTTTCTACAAGGCATTTGCTCAGCATCCTTTCAGCTTCGCAATAAATCCGGTTGCGAGCTCATGGGACCTGTCAAGTTTTCACAGATGAAGATCATGCATAAAACCCTGGAGGCAAAGGCAAATTGAAGGACATGAAGAATTGACTAAGTGTCAATGAAAATGCACCTTCCTAGAAATAGGTGCCCAACCTTTTGGGCAATCAGATGTTGCTTTCGGGTGTTGTGACTTCCAGGAAGACCTCTTCCATTTTGATCAATCTTGTAACGACCTATCCCTTGCATAAATTAAAATTTTCCAAATCTCACTTTAAACATGTAAAGGTAATAAGTAACAAAGACAATACAATAAAATTTTTCCTTTCTTTATTGATAAATATGTACAAGTTACAATATGTTTCCACATGAATTTCATTTTCATTGCAAATATAAATCAGAGTTCAAAAGTAATATAGTTACATACATAGCTCGTGAGCTTTTGCACAAATAGAATTAAGAAGGTCCAGGAGTCTGTCCTTTCAAATCTTGGTACATCAGCCGCTTGCTGTGGAGAAGAAACATCACTCGGGCGCTTTTCCACCAACCACAGACTTATAATGTGGTCCCCCGCACACCTATCGTTAGATAGATGGTCCTCCCTTCGAAGAAGAGATTGGTAGGGTATCCTTTAACGATTACCAACTGAGCATAGTGCTGTGTCCTACACAACTAGAACCTTGCTATTTCACAATCTCGAACTAGTACTAGGATCACAATGAACTGACAGTGTAGTCTCAACTATCTCACACCTAAGTGGATGTCGTACCTTTCACTACTTTGGCCAAAGTATTCTCATTTAGTACTTTGAATGAAGGTCATCTATCATAAACACTACTCAGGGCCGATTTGACTTGAGGCTTCCTTATTCTATGCATAGGTTTTGCCCTTCAATGGGTGAATCCGTCACCCTAGACATCCTACAACCATACTATTCTACTAGGAATGAACAGAATAACATGTAAACTATAAAATCCTTCTCCTATACCGGAAACCAAAATTCCTAGGAGTTACACAAGCTTCATCGAGTTAACCTATTAACTAAAGCTGTGGATTGTTTATATTTTCATGATGCATTCAAATCCATCCTAGTACTTAGTATCTATTTCAATCATATTCTCCTCATATGGAGATTATACAAAACATGCAAATTTCATTTTAAATGCATTTTAAACTACCTCACAAATTCCTTCACATAAATTCACTTCTAATGCACAATTTAAGTAAACATTTCTCATAATAGCTCATTTCTTCTACAATCTAAATTGCATTCAAGAAATGACCTTCAACCTTAACAATTTACTGCCTATTTACAACTAGTATGTGAATTAAAAGAAAATTCATTTTCTCCCTTTTCTTGTGAATGCAGTTAAACTAGTAACTACTTGATAATGCACAAACCGCATACACAAATTCTACAACATTCAAGTATTCAAAATAGATTGATAACTCATGCCTGTTTCAGCGTCCTTTAAGAAATGATGTCAAGGCACTTCCAACACTTCAGAATGCCTTTGGCAAAACTCCCTCAAGCTGTTGTCTTTTCTTGCAGATTTCCTTTTCAACGCCTCTCTTTTCTCACTCTAAGTATAACACTCAGAAATTGATACACAGCTTCTAGAAATTAAGATTGCTCTCAGGAAATTGTAAAGTTCTCAATATTTAGAATTGAGGATTGCTCATAGCATTAAGGCTGCTCTCAGAAAATGTGATGACACTCAGGAAATGTGAAATGCTCAGAAAATATGAACTCTTAGAAACAAATTCGAATTCCAAATTGGTGTGTTGAAGAATGAGCAAGGGATCCTTTTATAGTGTTTAGAAATTCAGCTGACTTCCTCATCCTAAGGCGTCCAAGCTGCCAACACTAAAACTTGAAAAGATTTTTGAGAGATTAGGGCTGAAAATCCCAAGTATATTTTTATCCCTTCAAGCCATGACTTCACATGGCGAATTCCTGAGCTTAACACCTCTCAGCCGTTACAGATTTTAAGGTATTTTGACGCAAGTAGATTGCAAGTTCGTTCCAGATGAGAGGTCAAGTTTATAATGTTCCCACGTCGCCATTTTTGTTGCCCTTTGTTTAGCATTTGCAACGTGCTTAAAGACCACGTCGCATTCCATGTGTCTCAGGCGCGACATTTACCAGGCGCGCGCAAATTTCTCACGCGTTTTCTCCATGATCTCTTCAATAAAACGTATTTTATTCATTTCAAATGTTCTTTATCAATATTTTCGACTTTTCTTAGATTTAAATGTCTCAAACAAAAGGCTCGATTTCCTTTTGAGATTATCATTCTCTCCATAGTCAAAAGTTGAAATGTTTCACCATTGTTAAAGGATTTAAATCCTTTATGTTTTATTTTATTCTATTGAATATTTACAAATTTCTCCACTTTATTCGATTTTTAATCCATTATCACAAAACAATCCTCATTTATGTTTCATAATATATGTATTTAATTAAGTGTTAATATGTTTATATATATAAATATATATATATTTTCCAATATTAACATCGTAATATATATATTTATATACATGCACATATTACCTTGATATCAATACATATATTTTAAATATATATAAATATTTACCCCTATATTTATGTATTTATGTATATATCATAAAATATAATCCCATCATTGATATATACATTTATACATAAATATATACGTAAATTTACTAGACCGTAATATTAAAATATTGTTTTCACCTCAGACATCAGGCGGAATGTGTACATATATATCCGTCTGCTTAACGTACACATGTATTGATATGTCTGTACATATAGATACGTGTACACAATGTATAGATGTATGTGTGTATCCAATCAATCTTTAACACATATCTTTCACATCATTCATACAAGGGTCACGGTATAGTAAGTCTGACATTAAACAATCATAACTCCTAAAGCACAAAGAAGTGAATTCAGACTCCTAATGTCAATAAACAAGCCTATGGATGACTTACCTTTTAACTCGACATACTGACTTAGCTTACTCAGTCTATTGTGTGTGTGTGTGTATGCTCAATTGGTACTCGTTATTGTTTACCCGACCAAGCTCCTCCCCGAGTGATATCTCTCCTCTGCCTGGAGGAATGAACTTGTTTCCTGCACATCATGACATGATAACGAAAGTCATATGCTCAAAACAAGGCAGTTTACATAAAACATCTCAAAAGTTGGAATAAATATTATTCCATAACTTATATGCAACATTTATTCATGAATTACATCAAATAGAAGTATCAGACAAATGAGACAATCATTTGAAATAGGACATATTCAATTGATAGCAAGAACAATATGTTTTATTCATCCACAAAGGTTCAAACATTATAATGCACTTCCTATGCAATAATAACTATACAATCGGGGTGTAACAAATCTCCGCGTTGAAATCGTTAGCACGTTCAACAGAATAGTCAAACCTCTAGCAAAAAGATCAAACTGGAGCTGTTCGTGAAGGGTTTCAAAATGCAAAATGTACCTCAAAATGACAAAAGCGCCCCTATAGGCTAGGGGT
>VDFB02000003.1:9148564-9173177 GCA_007258455.2 Sequoia sempervirens
TATAACTACGATGAAGGTTTCGTTGTAACTCCTTTCCCATTGTGTCCCATTTCAACAAACTTTTGGTGTTGTTTTGATGCTACTACTTGCCAATTTCATCACAATTTTGACGCACTTTTGGTGTTGTTTCGACACTAGTCCTTGCCCATTTCATCAAAATGGCGATGAATGTTTGGTGCTGTTTCAACGCTACTCCTTTCCCATTTCATCGAAATTGGGACAAAATTCTCGTGTAATTCATCGGTGGATACACAAAATTTTCGTCGATATTCTAACGAAAGTCCGAGTCATTTTATGATGCCAATGACTGACGAATCTACGCCGTTATTTCAACGTTTAATTTGTCATCGACCTTTCGATGAAAAAATAGCGATGAAAATATTTTCGTCATTTTTTCGCTTGTCCAACAAAGATTTGTTGAACGACCAACAAACGTCCGTCAAAAAATGGTGTCAAATTCAGTAGTGAGGTGATCAAAAAACCAAACCCACCTTGTTTTTGTGTAACCTTGACTCAATAATCAAAGTATCCTCTCCCCCTGTGCACTTGTGTAATCCTAGGTGAAAGAGAAATAGTTATTAACTCTATAATTTGAGCCTACCTTGGTGGGAAAAATTACTCACCCCAAGGTGACTCAAACCGGCAATGGAGCTAAGACCAAGCTACCCCCAACCGGTATATAAATGTGAATCCTAAGGGAAAACCTAGGATTACGAGTGTGGATGTGTCATACGGACCAAGTAGTACTCCTCAAAACCTTGTTGAGTGTAACCTCTTCAAGCTAGAGTTCCTCCTAAACAGAGATTAATCTTGCACCCCATGTATGGCCACTCGAACGAGGGTCCCGAATTAAACACCTTTCTATAGTAGCCAAAAGCCTTCTATTTGCTAGCGCAGCACTAGTCGGTGTGAAGGCATCCACATCTTCGCAATCTTTAGTAGAGGTGATCAATGTGCCATGGGAGTTTCATGGGGGTTGGAAGCTTGGTTGACCTGAGAAGAGAGTGCACTATAAGGGGGAGCTTGTGCAACCAAGCTTCTGAATTCACATGCTAAGGATATACGGTTGGGGAAACCCACATGGAATCTAGCAAATATTGTCATGGCTTAACCGTAGGATTGTACTTGTTCTCTTTTGTGTTTGTTTACATTCAAAATATCATGTTTTCCAAGTGTTTGTTGGCTATTGAAACAAAACAAACAACATTCACAAGTCTGGAAACAAATAGTCCACTTCAAACAATTCGAGTTTTGACCAAAAACACCAAATAAATTTGACTTTTTGCATCCTGCAATGCAATTGATACAACGCATTCGTTGTTTCACAACGCATTTGGCAGTCTCTGCAACACATCTGCTCTACTAAAATGCATTCACTTCTCTAAACACCGCATTCACCTGTCTTGCACCGCATTTGTTGTTCGAAAACCCGCATTTGATAAATGAAGCCGCATTTGCAATCTTTAAAGCCACATTTGATAAACTACACTACATTTGCAATTTGTAACACCGCAATTGATAACTGCAACGCATTTTCTACTTGCAGAGACACATTTTCTTGATAGAAATATAAACCCTGTCATAGACCAGAATTCAAGTCCAAACATTTTAGCCTAGTGTTAAACATCTCTTTCAAAAGTCTTTGTCAGAAACCAAAATTGAAATTGCTCAAAACTCTTCATCATTTGCATTCACTAGCTTGCATTTTGACCATAGGTTTAATTTTCAAAATTTTAGTTGCATTCCCTAAGCTTCATAATCATCATTTCCTACATAAATTCATTCTTAGGATTCCATCTTGGCAGACTTTGGATTAGGCTAACTCACCATACTTTGCAAAACCATTGTTTTCAAAAGTAGGTTATCTTGGGACTTAATCATTACTACTCTTTTTATTCATTGTCCCTTTTGTGAGAACTTCCAACTCAATAGTCTAGTTAGGAAATCTCACTAGTCATTTTGACCTTGTCACTTAGTCCCCTTAGCAAGTCCTTTGATAACCAAAATTGAGACATAATTTAAGCTTAGAGTGGTTAGGAAAACTTTTCTCCAAGTATTGTCCATCATAGTCCTCATTTTTCACCTAGACTTTGCATTAATAGTGTCCATCCTAGTCATCATTTTGAACCTAGACTTTGCATTAATATCATTCATCCTAGTCATCATTTGGCACCTAGAATTTGCATCAACATTATCATCCTAGTCCTCATTTGGCACTTTGACTTTGAAAACCTTATCATTTCACATCAATCATTTCCTTAGGAAAACATCATTATCACCTTGCATTGTCATCTT
The DNA here is from genome assembly GCA_007258455.2 of Sequoia sempervirens. NCBI lineage: Eukaryota > Viridiplantae > Streptophyta > Pinopsida > Cupressales > Cupressaceae > Sequoia > Sequoia sempervirens. The sequence continues at coordinate 9,150,860 of VDFB02000003.1, forward strand.
TTATCACAAAAAGACAAAAAACATAGGCTAGTGTCATCCTTGCATTTACTTGTCATTCTCATCATCCTCATTTGAGAAATTCCCTTTTATGGTGGAAACTAGACTTCAAAGAAAGAAAAAAAAATGGAAAACTTCAGACAAGATTTCAATCTCAACATCAACAATAACATTTGGGACATAAACCAAAACTGGACTTTTTCCGACCCATTTAACAACACGAACATACAATCTTTCACGAACATGCCACCTTCAATGCATAATCCACTCAAACCATTCATACAAAGAGATTAACAGGGACATGTATATACAAAAACTTAGAAGTTGTTGCACAAAATCCTAATGTAGCCAACTTCGTGGAAGACTTAGTCTTACATGACCCTCAAAGGTATCTAGCGATGCTTTTGGATGAAGGGGTTAAGTTACTATGTGGCTTCGACATTAATACTTTGAGACCGACATCTCCCCACCATAATGTCAACAATACAAACAACATGTCCAATAACAGTCAACCTCAAAACAACACAAGCTATACCTTTTTTGAGGCCACCTCACAAACTGTCACAAGCACCATTAGTGCTACCTCCAATAATCAAAACAATTCCAATACAATCAACACAACATCCATTGGAGGAACATAACCCATCACATTGCCAACAATGTCCACACTATCATCACAATCTGTTGGAACCACCTTTGGGTCCTCAGCAATGTGGGCAAGTTATTCCAATCCTTTATTCACCACTATAGTTAATGCCATGGGGACATCATCTAGCCATTCAAATCCTCCACTTACAACTACATCTAGTACCATGAGTACATACTCATCGATTCCCCTCATTGGTACCTCATTTAATCCTTTGGGAGGAAATAGACGACATGTCTTTATTCAAGGACCACAACCAAATGTTAACACATCAACACAATTCAATACCAACACCTCCCAAGGACAAAACACGAACATCCCCCTTGGAAAAGTTAACACCAACCCCTCCCAAGGACAAAACACGAATATTCCTCTTGGACAAGGCAATCAGAACACACAAGATATGGCATCATTCAGACACCAAAATATTCATGGTCACCATATTCCCCAAATTTTGACTCAAATGGTTAGGGGGCACATTCCAACATATTCATCACATATTCACACCCATCAACACATCCCCAATCCAAACTTTCAACACCAACAACATACAAACCAAAATAAGTCATACATTTTGCAACAACACATCCCACAACAAAACACCAACATCTCTTCACAACAAATGGGGACCCATGGTGTACCTATCACCTCTATCTACAGTGCAACAAATAATACTACAATTGATGCCTTGACAGTTCACATGGCTCAATTACAAAAAACCATAGAAAATTTGCAAATGTCCAACAAGAAATCACAAATATCTTATGACATATGCGTATATCCTTTTAACAAAATGTTATACATGTTCCCATTTCCTCTAGGATATGTGTCACCAAATTTTTCCAAATACAGGGGCAAGAAAAATCCTATTGAACATGTTTGGGAATTCGCGACCGACTGTATGGACATTGCCTATGAATACACGTATTTGATGAGACTCTTCTCCAAAAGTCTTGCAGGGCCTGCCCTTGAATGGTTCTCAACTCAAAAAGGGATAAAAACATGGGATGAGCTTAAACACAAATTCATAAAAAATTATGCATATAACATTGACATGGACACCTCCATCACTGGCTTATGTACTCTCACATAAGAAGATGTTGGTGAAACTTTTGTCCCATTTTTCCAAAGATGGAGAATTCTAGCTAGTCATTGTCACATTGACATACTCAAAAAAGAAAAGGTTGACATGTTTGTTCAAACACTTCTAGGCCCTTTGAAATATGGATTGCAAGTTCATTGTTGCACCACTTTCATAGACCTAGTCGAAAAGGGTGTCCAGGTTGAGAAAGCTCTTGTTGCAAAAGGAGAGCTAAAATACAGTCCTGAAACACAAACGCAAACCCACCTACCGAAAAAAATAAGTATTGGGTCAAAAATAAACATGCTACCAATGATGGTGTTGTTGATGCCAAGGTTGTAAACACGATGGGTCCAATACTCACTCTGAAAGGAATTCAGCCACAAAAAAAACCAACAACGATACTAACACCCCCCGCTAATGTCACTCCAAATAACCAATTTGGCCAAAACAGTCAAAGTCAAGGACAACCCCTCCAACCAAGAAAATTCCCGAAACAATGAACTTACACTGCTTTGGGAGAACCAATTGAGGATGTCCTTAAGAAGCTCCTCCAAAATGGTTTCATCACACTTGAAGAACCTAATCCGTATGACCCAGAGAAATTTAAACCATCATGGTAGGATGATAATGCTTTCTGTGATTACCACTGGGCTAAAGGACATAAGACATCTTGTTGGAAACTAAGAAATATTGTGCAAGAATTTATTGAAAATTGAACTATTGAATTGGGTGGGCCACAATTTGCATCAAATGTTGACCATACCATTCATAAAAACCCACTACAATACCATGGTTCTAATAAAGCTTCAACGTCAGGTCCTAAGATAAATTATAATCAAGCCAATTTTGCCTATGCCAAATATGACTATTCAGGTGGACCTATAATTAACAATGTTTGAACTGATGATGAATGCATCAATACCATCACAGTCAAAAGAGCACCTCAATGTAACGCCACTACTCAAAGTGGCAAGGTCACCATCGTTGGTCCATCTCATCCTAGATAGTCAAAACCCACAATACCTGGTCCATCTGCTAAGCAATCACAACCTGGCTCATCCACAAAAAAATGGCAACCCAAGAGTCACTTTAACCTTATTGACCAGCTCAGAAAAACCCCTACGCAGATTTCCATACTCGAATTGCTTCACATTTCTCCTACACATAAATCTATACTCGACAAAACCTTGCAAGAGTCCTATGTCCTGCAAGACATCGATGTTAACCAATTTGAGACCATGGTGGGATACCTCACTACAACTCATCATGTCACATTTTCTAATCAAGATTACTCGTCACCCAAGACCAATCATAACGATGCACTACACATCGAAGTTTTTGTCCATAAGCACAAGGTCAGAAGAGTTTTAGTAGATGGCGGAGCAGGATAGAACATATGCTCCTTAAAACTGGTTAAGCTCTAGGATTTTTTGATGCTTGTGTAGATGCTACAAAGAGCATAGTCATAAAAACATATGATGATGAAGAACGTTCCTCCTGAGGTGTGATCACTCTTCCCATTAGAGTTGGACCCATCATTGTAGATAAAACTTGCCAAGTCCTGGATCTTGAATTTCCCTTTAACATCTTGCTTGGCTGACCTTGGATTCATTCTCTAAAGGTTGTTCCCTCAACATATCACCAATTCTTGAAATTTCCCTTTGACGGCACAGAAATCACCATACATGGAGACCCAAACCCCTTTCAATATTGCACCAATCTTAGGGGTATTTCCGAACACTAATTTCCCATCAACCGAGAAGCGTCAAGCCCTTCTTCTTCCAAATACATTGACTGGTCCACATTTGCATTATCATCCACTCCCACTTCGTCCACCACGCCATCATCTTCCTCACTTCCTAAGATTGAGTCCATTATCAAGATCCAGGACCTAGGCTGTGGAGAATTCAAATTGAGCACAACATATAGTATCACAACAATACCCAAGTCTTTGAAAGTCTATGGTCGGTTGTGCTTCAGAATGGAACCTAAAGAAATCTTTAAAGTTCTGCCAACAACAGTTTTCATAAAATGGAGAGATATAAGAAATGAGGACATTTCCAATATTACAGGTTGGATTTATAAAGAAAGGGAAGACCTACCCCCATTACCAATTAAGAAATATGGCAAAGGATATGACATGATGAGGGCTAAAGGCTAAAATGGAACTAGTGGCCTAGGAAGAAATAAAACTGGATGAAGAGAGCCCATAGAACCTTCCAAACTACCAAAGTATCTTGGATTAGGGTATGGTCTACCCAAAAATGATGATCGACGTACCAATGGAATTTTGAGTAAGAGCGTGCATGCTTCATAAAGTGTCGAGACCATTAAGGAACTCCTTATCGAAACTAACTCCCATGAGTGGGAATTTGGCTCCCAACGATCCCTAAGCGACTGTTGTCTTGATGACTTATTCCTTGAACCTGGAGAGCTTACCTCTGAACAAGGATTTTGGCAACTGTTCAAAATTGATCAAGCACCAAAAAATGACAATCCTAAGGTCCCAAGAAAATGAGAAAATTGGGATCGACTCTTCTTCCCTAGGAAGAATGACAAGCCAAAATCCTCTTCCAATCCCATTGACCCTCACCATGACATACCAACCCAACCATCTCAACCTAATAACCATCAGGCGGATCCATCAGAACTTCCACATGACAGTGATGACCATGACTCTGATTCCTTCATCCCCTACTTTTCTAAGGAGTATGAAACAAGTGAAGGAGAATATTGGATAGAGTTCGATGTGGAATTGGATGACGACAACTTCATTTTCAATGTCTCTGAATCCATCTGCATGCTTTTTGCATCCTCCCCTCAATTCACCAATGTTGACGATGGAATTTCCTTAGTCTACCCACAACTAATCGATTGGGATCAATAAGGCCAACTAGTCCTAGACACATTCCATAATGGTGAAGCCATTGCAAAATTTATGGCAATCCGTGAAGACATACCCAACGGTGATCATAAAGCAGGATTCTCCATTGACCTAGATTGTGCAACTTACTTCGGGGAGACTGCCTCGTCCTCTAGTTGATAAATGAAAAATAAAAATAAGGCAAAAAATGAAACATCTTTAGGTGAAAACCGAAAGGCACCTTCTGACGACAAAAAAGTAAAAATAAAGGATGTATCTACTGGTGAAAACCTCTATTAGGTGCCCAAAGATGAAGGACTAGACTTTCTACCCATGACTCAAGAAAAATCATCAATGCTCATAGAAGACACTATGGAAGTAAACATATCGACAGCAGAAGATCCTAAGATAGTCCTCTTGGCAGCCTCTTTGATAAAAGAAGAGAAACCTGATTTCCATAAATTCTTCTCAGAGCATAAGGTCAGCTTTGCATGGTCCTACACCGATATGCCTGGGTTAGATCCAGTCTTGCACCATTTTCTGCTATTTCCAGATGCCAAAATAGTGAAAAAAAAGTTGTGCAAAATGCATCCTCAGATCTCCTTGTTAGTCAAAGCTGAACTCAAGAAACTACTAGACCCAGGATTCATACGGTCTATTGACTATGTTGAATGGATATCCAATCTAGTACCAGTAACAAATACAAATGGTTAGATCATGTCTACATAGACTTTAGAGACTTAAACAAAGCATGTCCAAAGAATGATTTTCCATTGTCGAACATAGACATCATAGTAGATCTCACGGTAGGATATTGTTGGAGTTAAAATGACACTGAGAGGGGGGGTGAATTAGAGTCTTAACTATTTGACCAATTTTTCAAATATTCAAACACACAGCTCAGATTTGATCTCAATATCACTCTGATTAAAGCATTCATGAGTTGAATGTAATCATTCATAAACAGAATTGAGAAAATAATAACTCACAGTGAACTGAAACAACAATAGCATAGTAAAACAGAGAGAACACAGAAGAACAAAGAGGCACAATATTTTGCCGAGTGGAAAACCCTCCTAGGGTATAAAAACCACTCCCTAAATTCCTTCCTGGCTTAATCTTAAAATCAACTGTTCACAATGCCTTATAGGCTAATTTTTCAGCACCAACCCCTCATTTAGAGATATCTATCTCAAGGAGTACCAACCCCTCAAATTATGTTTTGAACAATAATAATGATTCAGAGGGTTTCTCTATTTTCAGTTCATCACATATCTCTCTGTTTTCTCATATACAAAATACCTTAAAGATTCAATAACTGAATCCCTAAAATACCTCATAGAGAAGAAACTCACAATCTCTACATCTTATTATACAGATTTTATTGCAGATTTTTACCCATATATTTTTATACAGCCAAGGAATGATAATCTCAGAATTACATCAACAGTCGAACAGAAAACTAAGTTTTCTACTTCTATATATACATCTTGATTTACATGCCAGATAGGTAACTGTCTTCAGGAGTAACGGCAGAACAACCAACCCAACTAAGAGACGTTCTCAACAAATCTGAAACATGTGAGATCATTTCTCTGCATAAATGCACAACTGCCCACCACATAAAATCATAACATCTAATGTATGAAAGACTCAATCAGGGCATCATTTGTCATAGAGATGCAGAGAGCAGTTAAAGAAAATATTGTGATAATAAATTAATATGTGCAGTATGAAACAAATAAATAAAAATACTAGACAGAATTGTAACTCCCATGGCTCCATTATCCACTATCGATCTTCCAGTCAGAAATGCACCAGATAAACCTTCCATAAACCTCTGTAAGAACCGTTACAATCAGCAACAACAAAAACAAATAGTTTTTGAAGCTTTCTCATGATGGTGGCTAGGCTAGGGTTCGATACCCAATCAAAAAGAATAAGCTCAAAAAGTTTTCCCTTAACCTTTTTATTTCCATCGATGACATGTTATGTCGAAGGCAACTTTAACGTTTCCAGACATTCAATTCTCTTTCGCTATGACACATCAGATTTGGAGAGAAGACATATCGAATACAACATGCTACGCCGATGGTCTTCCTTAATATATTATTCTTTCATTGAGACATGAGAAAACTTCTTACCGAGATGCCTTTAAGATTCATTCACTATCGTTGTACATACACCCTTCGGGGAGACCTCTTGGAGAAAAAACTTTGTCATACCGAAAGACATTCGATACACATTATCGCTATGACAATTCAATACCTATGCCGAAGGCCTTTGTCATTTCCAAGTCGCCAAGACTATACATAGTCAGGGAGACACTATATAGACTACCCCTTGTTTTGCCGAAACATCCCGAGCTCACAATAGATCGCAAAGAAATTAAAGATCTCACACCGATAGAAACCTCTTTCCTAATGTGCATCGCTATAAAATTATGATATCGGTGAGACCTTTCCTAGATATTTTGAGTCATACCGAAAAACTTAGTTCACTCAGAGTCGCTAAGACAAAATAGATCCTATGCCGACAGAGTTCTTTTGTGTTCCATCGGCGAGACCGGAGGTCACTCGCCGAGACCTTTCGCCGAAAACCCTAGCTCTTGCCGAAGAGACTACCTTCATGTTTTCGGTCGGTGTAACAAATCGAATTCGCCAAGACCATATAACGACACCACAACTTTCACCGATAGACTTCCACATGCATTAGTCGGTGAGACCAAGTGAAATTTCCAAGACCTCAGCCCGATACTGCTTAGTTTGGCCGAAGTTCTCTCAAAGAGTTGTTCAGTGAGACTCCTCCCAAAAAATAGATACAACCTTTTGAGCACGAGTCGGTAAGACAAAAGACTCGCTATGACATTACCCCGAGGATGATTTCCTTTGCCGATATGTTCATTCTGAAGTGGTTCAGGAGACATAATGAAATCGCTAAGACCTCATCCTGACGGTATAACATATGCCGATAGAGAATACTTTTCTGTCGCTGAAACCAAAGACAAGTCTTGCCGAAATCAGCCTGTAAAATAAATTCAATCGACATGACATCTGAAATGTCTTGCCGATAGGAAACTCAGACATTTCAAAGTGGATCAGGGAGACCCTGCCATACTCATGCCAATATGTGTAAGCCCGAATGAGAAACAACCAACACCTATGATATGCAAAAAGAACCATCCTGACAAAGAAACCATCTTCCAAACTCTGTTAGTCAAAGAGATAGCTTTCATAACTTGAACCAAAATTCTCATCACCATTAAAATAAAGCATAACAAATAACTTTCTGTAATAGCCAAGAGACATCAAAGAAGTTCCATTATAAATCATAAGGATCAGAGATTTTGTCATCAAGGACAAACCATAAACACAACTGAGATCCAATAGATATGAGATGTTGTCCCTCATGGACAGTTTCTCAGGTTATAATCAGATTTGTATTGCCTTGAAAGACCAACATAAAATAATATTCACTTGTCCTTGGGGTACATACTGCTAGAATGTCATGCCTTTTGGTCTTAACAATGCAGGCGCCACGTATCAAAGAGCTATGACAACCATCTTCCATGATATGATGCACAAGATAATGGAAGATTACGTGGATGACCTTTTGGCTAAATTAGTGACAAGAAAATATCATCTAAATGTGTTAGACACAATTTTCAAGAGACTGGAAGAGTATAAAGTCAGACTGAATCCTAAGAAATGTGTCTTTGGCGTGACATCAGGAAAACTTTTGGGATACATAGTTTCTAGAAGATGCATTGAGGTAAATCCAGCTAAAGTGAAAGCTATCTTAGACATGCCTCCTCCCAAAGGAATAAGTGAACTCAGGACATTACAGGGTAGGTTACAATCCATCTAATTCTTCATAGCACAATTGGTCAATAAGTGTCAACCATTCCAATAGCTTTTATGCAAAAATTTTCCTTTTGTGTGGACAGATAAATGTGAGGAATCCTTTCAATTAATAAAAGACTATCTATTGTTGCCACCTATTTTAATGCCACCAATCAAAGGGAAACCTTTGATCTTATATGTGTCAGCAATAACTTCAGTATTGGGGGCATTACGGGCACCGAATGACCATGATGAGAAGGAAAGGGCCATGTATTATATTAGTCAGACACTGGTGGGATATGAGCTAAACTATACATCTATTGAATGTGCATATCTAGTAGTTATCTTTGCTGCTCAGAAGCTAAGACACTATATAATCAATTATCGGACACAGTTGGTAGCAAAGATTGACCCTCTGAAATATCTATTGAGTCGCGTAGCATAGACAAGATGTCTAGAAAAATGGGTCATGATTCTGAGTGAGTATGATATTCAGTACATGGAAAGAAAGGAAATAAAGGTACAAGTGATAGCAGACCAACTAGAAGATGCACCTATACAAAGTGATCAACCATTAGTGGCAGATTTCCTAGATGAGTCAATATTCCATACAGAACCTAAGTCACCTTGGAGGCTATACTTTGATGGATCTCATACTAACCATGGCTCGGGGGTAGGAATAGTGTTTATCACTCCTCAAGGAGATTCCATTCCTAAGTCTTTCTGCATAGCCTTCCCATGTACAAATAATGTGGTGGAATATGAGGCACTTGTTACAAGGCTTAGAATGGAAATAAAATGGAAAATCAGAACACTTCATGTCTACGAAGATTCTCAGTTAGTCATTAACCAAGTCAACGATAACTATGATACTAAGGATGAGAAAATAATGCCCTACAAATGAATGATTGACAACTTTCAGACATATTTTCACATGGTGACTTTTGAGCAAGTTTCGAGAACACAAAACAAGGTAGCAGATGCAATGGCTATGATTGGCTCTCTCCTAGACATTCCAAGCAATATGCCTCAATTGGAGTTCTTGGTAGAATAGTTGTTGGTCCTCGCCTATGATATTCCTGAATCCAAGATAGTCTGCGAGCTTTTTGGTCCCGATCCTCCCAGGTATCAAGACATTCATGACTACCTCAAGTCCCAAACCCTTCCCCCCAACCTATCTAATAACTAAAGAAAGTCCTTTATCCGAAAATCCGCCAGATATACCATCGTCAGTGACACCCTTTACTAACATAGTTTTGACGACACCCCCCTTAGATTTATCAACACCAACGAAGCACGCACAACCTTATGTGAAGTACATGAGGGTATATGCAGATCTCATTCGAGTGGTCCTACTCTAGCCAAGAAGATAACGAGACTTGGGTACTACTGGTTGACCATTGAGAAAGATGCACTAGAATATGTCAAGACTTGTCGACAATGTCAAATACATAGTGATTTGATTCAGTCTCCAACGCAGAAACTTCGGTCGATTGCTTCTCCTTGGCCCTTCGCACAGTCGGGACTCAACTTTGTGGGAAAAATTCATCCTACCTCATCCAATGGCCACAAATTCATAATCACCGCCACTAAGTACTTTACGAAGTGGATCGAAGCCATCCCCCTTATGTACATAATCGACACACAAATTTCCAAATTCATTCTCAACTATATCATTTGTTGGTATGGTATCCCACAATCCATCATCACAAATAACGGACGTCGGTTCAAAAATCAAGACGTTTGTGAGTTATGTGAGCGATTCCATATCCAACATCATTTTTCCACCCCCTATTACCTGTAAGGAAACGGTCAAGCTAAGGCATCTAATAAAACCATCATTAAATTCTAAAAATATTATCAATGACACTAGTCATGACTGGCACATTCAACTCAACCCTACTCTGTGGGCTTACCACACCAACATTCACACTCCCACAGGGGCCACCCCATTCACCCTGGTCTTTGGTGTTGAAACCATATTGCCCATCAAAGTTGAAATTCATTCCTTGCAAGTCTCCCTGAAGGGTCTAACTGATGATGAGGAGTACAGATAGTCATGCCTACATGAGCTGGAGATGTTAGAGGAAAGAAGACATAATTCCCTGAACCATCTGCAGGCATATTAGAACTGTCTCTATCGCAGCTACAACAAGAGAGTCATGGTCAGGAAATTTGACATTGGCGACTTAGTCCTCATGCAAAATCCCAAAAATCAAGCTGACAGAGAAAAACCAGGCAAGTTCAAACCAAATTGGCTAGGTCCTTACATCATCATATCCTCTTTTGGTTCTTGAGCTTATCACTTGGCTACTCCAGATGGCGAACAACTGATCAACAATCTACATTTTCAAAAGTTCTATGCATAGCATCAGAAAGATGAGTTGAAAACTTTAAAAATACAAAAAAAATGATAAATGATAAAAAAAATTGTCACCTTGATGAAAACTTGGCAAAAAAGCGTCTTGGCAACACCAAAAAAATGAAGAAATGACAAAAATAGTAAAGAGAAATAATTCATCCAACAGTGAAAACCTGGAAAACAGGCGCCATGTGTAGTCATTCATTGCTCTGCCATCTACTATCATTTTATCTACCTTGGCCTATAATGAAACAAATTTTCCATCACCACCACGACACTTGCCATGACATGACACCCTTCCTCTCATGGTTGACAAAAGGTTGATATCAAGACCTGCATATTGTCCATTTGTCATCCCATGCATATCCTTTTCATGTCCTTCACAATTGGCTAAGCCTTGGGCTTGACTAGGGGAAAAAATTTATTATGTGACTATAGTGGGTATCACATATGGTCTTGGCAATTGTAAAATGTCCTGAAAAATGACAAAAATATTTGTAAAATGTCCTAAAAAAAGACAAAAACATTGTAAAATGTCCTGAAAAAAGACAAAAACATTGTAAACTGTCCTAAAAAAAGAAAAAAAATTGTAAAATGTCCTTAAAAAAAAGACGAAAACATGGTAAAACATCCTGAAAATAAGACAAAAACATCATAAAACGTCTTGAAGAAAGACCTAAAAATTGAAAAACGTCCTGAAGAAACCCCAACAAAGTCAAAAGGTCTCAAAAACATAAAAATGAATTCATTTCTCATCAAGACCGTCAAGTCAATCAGTCTTTGTCATTTGTTTGAACTACGTTGTCTCTATGCATTTGCTACATAGGCAAGGCTCGTCATTGGGCCCCCAAGACATTAGGTCAGTCCTTTTAGGTTTTTCAAAATAAAAATCATGACTCAATCCATATGTCTATATGACAAGGTCATTGGTCATGTCAAACTACGAGGTCTCTATGTGTATAACGTAGGCAAGGCCATCAATCGATGGGCCCCTGAGGCCGCACTAGGTTAGTCCATTAGGGTTCATGGCACTACACTGGCACACAAGTCAAAAATTCTTCAAGTCAAGACAAATCATTGACAAATAGGTGAACTTCTAAAACAAATTATGACAATCATTTATTCAACATGACAATAACATCAGCATGTCAATATCGACATGTAGTCAACACAAGTCAATTCAGTCAACTTTAGTCAAACGTAGTCAAAACAAGTCAAATTATCATAACTATTCAAACTGTCAAATCTTGGCTATTCTTCAGATGTGTCTTTCTGAAGAACAACCTCTATCATTTATGCCTTAGGATGCGTCCTTCTGAGGCATTGTCACTGTCATCTAACATTTTGAGGGATCCTCTTGACACTTAAGGATCAATCCTCTTGACATCAACATAATTCAGGATGTGTCCTTCCTGAATTTGGCAATCTTTGGCATTCGTCATCTTGGCATCGTCAAAACATGACACCTTGGAATCTCGACATCGTCAAACCTGGCATCTTGACATTTAAAACACTCGACATTCAGACGCACTTGGAAAACACTTGGAAAACATTGTCTTGGCATTTTGTCTTTTGCTTTTTCATCTTGTTACTAGTTTCTCTATGATGTCCTTACAATAGGATTTAGAGAAGCAGTGATGTATCATGATGATTGTCTTGTCTTGTCCTTTTGGACTGTCATGTTACTAGTTTTTCGACAATGTCTTGGTCACAGGATTTAGAAAAGCAATGACATATCATGATGATTTTCTTGTCTTGTCCTTTTGGATTGTCATGTTACTAGTTTTTCAATGATGTCCTAGCAACAGAATTTAGAGAAGCAGCGACATATCATGATGATTGTCTTGTCTCATCCTTTTGGACTGTCATGTTACTAGTTTTTTGACGATGTCTTGGTCACAGGATTTAGAAAAGCAACAACATATCATGATGATTTTCTCGTCTTGTCCTTTTGGACTGTCATGTTACTAGTTTTTCGATGATGTCTTGGCAACATGATTTAGCGAAGCAGCGACGTATCATGATGATTGTCTTGTCTTGTCCTTTTGGACTGTCATGTTACTAGTTTTTCGATAATGTCCTGGTCACAGGATTTAGAAAATCAGCAACGTATCATGATGATTGTCTTGTCTTGTCATTTTGGACTGTCATGTTACTAGTTTTTCGACGATGTCCTGGCAACAGGATTTAGAGAAGCAGCAACATATCATGATGATTATCTTGTTTTGGATTTTTGGCAGTCATGTTGCTAGTTCCTTGAGGATTTCCTAGCAACGGGATTTAGAGGAGCAATGACGTTTCATGACTTTCCTTTCTTGTCTTTTTTTGTTTGTGGTTGATTGTGACAAAAAGACTGGGGAAATTATGCTCTTAGTATGAGTCATGATCATCCTTGTCTGTTACTACTTGTCTTATGTGATGGTATGACCTTGCACACCTTGATCTATGTCATATTATGGTGTTTTTTGGCCATTACAATAATCTTCCCAATGATGATTAACAGCAATAAATATTAAAGTCTTATGGCAATATGTTGAAGGATTTGGTCTAGGAATTAGCATGCATCTTCTTCTATCTTGTCATCTTCTCTTGTCCATCTCACGATGATATCTTGCGGCATACAAAAACATAAGTGCATACATGATCATATAGGCATTGCATTAAGTCTATACATACATCATCCATATCATTAAAACCACATATATTGCATCACATATTAGATCATACATTTATAGTCACACATTAACATAATCATAATCATGGAATCCATTCAAATAAATACATTATGCATATCATCATCATCCATGGCCTAATATCATCATGACATCACATCATCATTGCATCTCATCATAATTAACCATCATAAGACATACATGACATGGCATATAAATAACATCATTATCATAGGAATCATAAATGCATAATACACATAGGCATCACATAAACATATATCATAATGCATAAATCACATCACATCACATAAAGCATATAGGTCGCATCAAAACTCCATCATATATATCATCATCTCAACAAATAGAGTGTCACAGGATGAAGTCAAGAGATATCCCAAAAATAAGAGCTCATAGGCCTGATGGTCAAAACCTGTGTCTGAAATGTCCTAAAACAAGATACTAACAAACATTTCTATGATACGCTCTCCTCATCCCCTTGAGGAGAAGATCGGGGAGACTGATACTCTGTCAAAGGAATCGATGCCACTATGGGTACTATAACTTGTGTCTGAGAAGCTGAGGGATCCATCATTGTGGCCTATGTCTGGGAAACTAATGGAACTGTCATTGATGGCATCATCTCAACTGTAACATGCATCTGGGATGACACTACTACCTAAGTCTGAGAGGCCGAAGGGTCTATCACTGGAGGCTAACCATGTATTCATCTATGACCTACACCTGATGACCCATGCGAATGCCCTAACCTATGGCTAGAGGAGTGCCTATGATGGGACCTGTGACCTAAGGAAGTCGAGCCACCCACACTGCTATGGCTATGGCTGCTATGAATGTGATTGCTCCTTGACCATGTCCCTGGCCAACTGGCTGACCTAGAAAATCTAGGATCTCTCTGATCTGTTGGCACTGCACGCTCATACAGCATATAGTACTGACCTCTGCTCTCGCTCACTTTTGCTAGCTCCCACGCAACATCTCCAACTGGCCCTACACATAACTGTACAAACTGACTACATCAGCTCTCTGTCTATCTCTGTCAGATCTCTGTCTGATCCCTCTCCACCCTTGTCACCTCAAGCTCTGCTCATAGGGCACTGACCTCTGTCGTGGTAGCATCAAATCTCCTCTACATATGTACCACTCTCTAATCTACGATAGCATCCCGTGGAAATAGTGGCACACTAGCTATGTCTGGATCCCCATCGATCATCTACTCTCAGAGCTATCACACTGCCTTATCCATCTCCTCTCTGATACTTGCATCCTCCTCATCACCAATGTCTCCTCACCCCCAGCAACTCCCTCCTCTCCTCCGACCTCAAGGGCCTCCTCCTCCTATCTTGATCCCTCCTCCTCCTATCTCCCCTCCTCTTGCTCTCCCTCCTCCTATCTCGACCCCTCATCTCTCTCCTCCTCCTCTGGCACCTCGGGGATAGCATCTAGTCCCTCTCTCTCAACACAATGGCTGACTCTCTATGGCTGTCTCCCTCAATCTCCCCCTCTCCTCCTTCGCCCACCACCTCCACCATCACCTTCATCATCTCCTCTGTCATCCCCGCCACCTCTCCTGCCACCTCTGCCACCATCTCCCCACCCTCCATTTCTACCTCTCCCCCTGCCTCTCTATCCTCCTCACCACACCCTCAGAATAACGGATCTCTAATCAACAAGAGTTGGTACATCAGGATCAGTCAACGGAATCAGTCTATGGGTCTTCCACCACAAGTCAAAGGTTGTAATCATCCCAGGATCTGCAACACCTCCCCTCCAACCCCATGGTTGTGCCACTAGGATATCAATCTGTTGCTTTGTGAAGGGAATTGATATGGCTGGACCCCACCCAGGCTCATGAGATTATCATGCATACTCTATTGTCCCCATCGGCACACCCTGTTGCTCTCCAAACTTTTGAAGTACACGTTGTGGCCGATACATCTCTATAATAAGTTGGCTCTGCACTTTCCAACCAATCAGATATTGAAACTATCTATAGAATGGCAGGTGGTCTCCCTCATCAACCCATGGTGCACATTCTCTGTAAGACCTCCACACAAATGATGTCATCATATCAATCATATGCCTATAGTAGCCTATCTCCCCCACTCTCATCTGTTGAAGAGCTCTAGCATATAAGTAAACATATAGCATATCATCTGCCAATTTTCTCCTCTGGATAGGTGGATAGAAGACAGCGATATGCTCCCACGCCCAAATCATTAGTAGACTCATACCGCAACTAATGCTGGTCACCTCTCTATAGACAACCTCGTGTAACTGGTGATACAACATCCCTAGCAAACATGGCCCCCAAGAAAAAACAACTTTGTCCCGCCGCATCTGAACGAGTACATCCCCCCATCCGATCGGGAATCCATGTCCCCGATGATCTGGCATGAGGACCCTGAAAATTAGTGTGCATCACATGGCATCCCATCGTGGGTAGTTCTCTGCAAGATACTCCCACTAGATCTTGTATGCAGTCACACCAAGGCCCACAACATCATCGGCCTTGTATACCTCTAGCATGGCCTCTACTCCCAATTGTGGATCATATACAAACCACTCTCCTCTTATAGGAATGTGTAGAATCTGGTATACATCCTCCAAGGTAATCATCACCCCCCTTGTCGGCAAGTGGAATGAACAAGTCTAAGAATGCCACTGCTCGACCAATGTTGTCAATAGTCCCGTATTAGCCCAGAAAATGGGCACATAGGCGACATAGTATAAACCCAATCGCATCAGTTGCCTAACCTCTCGATCTTTCAACTGGTCCTAGAATCTGTAAGTCGACGGCCTGCTCTCACACGTATAGATGGGCTCTACCTGTCTCTGCACATGGAAAAACATGCATCAACATCTTCTTAAAAGTCATCATTATCATTTGTTTAATTCAAACACATTCAAAATTTGAAGTCAAACAAAGTCATCATTGGTCAAATTCAAAGTCAAATGCGTCACATTGACATCATTTGCGTTATGAAACAACGTTTGCATCACCCCGTACTTCAATTGTGTCTCGATCTGTCAATTGCGTCGTTCTAGCTTGCATTTGCATCATGATTTCTTGCATATGTGTCATGTCATTCGAATGTGTCATTTGACCTAACGAATGTGTCACAACATGTCATATGCAGCATTATATCTCTCATTTGCGGCGCAAGTTTGTGAATGCCTCGCACTTTATTTCAAATGCATCACACTCTCCTATCCTAACCTAATGACCCCTTGAACTTGTGTCACGACGCACCAAATGCATCGAACGGGAATGCAAATGTGGCTTACGCACACGCATATGTGGCACAACGCATTCGTTACTCGACCTAAAAACCTAAAATTTTCACATTAAACAAAAGAAATGACAAAGTAGGTTTGATGCACTCACTGTTGGGTTCGCACCCTCTGGCCGTCTGAAGGTCCTAACAATCTCCCCACGATGCTCGATCACTGGAATCACCATCCTCATGTTTGCTCTCCTCGCTTTGAGCTCTCCAAATTTTTAAAGGTGAAATGAAAATGAATTGACTTTTACCCCATTTTCAACCTATTTATAGGGTCAAAATGGCATTTGTCAAACTTTTTATTATTAGAGGCTCTTTTTGACCAACTTTGACCACCCTTTTGGCTGCTTTAATCATATCGGAATCTGAAACCGTCAACCCACTATCTTTCCAGTCACCAAATTGACTTATCGGGACACTTTCCAAACTTTTTGTCATTGGCCCAAAATTTGAAATTTTACCAAGGGGGATGCATAGATACTTTGTACCTTCATTGGGGCATGACTTTAACTTATTTTCTTTGTAATAATGTGACATGCTACATTATGACAAAGAGGGGTAAAATGTAGACACTAAAAAATGACCTAGGCCAGCAAGTTCTATTTTACCACTTTTTTCCTTGGTCCACCTTCGACTATTAATTAAACAATTCATAATTATTTAATTAATTCATGTCCATTTATTCTTCATGATTATTAAATAAATAAATTTATTTATTTATTCAATACATCACTAATTGTCTAAAATCTTCTTATAATTAAATAAATTTCTTAATTTATTTAATTATCTTTATTCATTATGTCTTCCTAATTATTAAATAAATAAATAAATTTATTTATTCAATATGTCACTAATGGTCTATTATCTTCTTACATTTAAATAAATTTCTTAATTTATTTAATTATCTATATTCATTTCTTGATTATTAAATAAATGATTTTTTTAATTTATTTATTTATTTAATATGTCACTAATTCTCATTATTAAATAGATTTATTAAATTGTTTAATTATTGGTCACATTCTCTAAATTAAATAATTATCTTTAATTATTTAATTGCCTCATTTAACATTTCTCTCATTTTAAATAAATTAATTATTTAAAATGGCTTCACATTGATAACTGTCACTTCTTTTTAGTACATAATCTAAAATCAATTATTTACTGTCACACAAATCCATATTTTTGAATTAAATTTAATTCAAAAATGGTAATCTTCTTCCATAAATCAAGTAATTGAGCAAA
This sequence comes from Sequoia sempervirens, assembly GCA_007258455.2. Taxonomy (NCBI): domain Eukaryota; kingdom Viridiplantae; phylum Streptophyta; class Pinopsida; order Cupressales; family Cupressaceae; genus Sequoia; species Sequoia sempervirens. The sequence continues at coordinate 9,168,873 of VDFB02000003.1, forward strand.
AAATTTATTTTCCAAATCTTTTTTTTTCTGTCCAGTCTTTATCTCCTTATTTTTTGAATCTTATAAATCAAGCAATCTTTATCTTCTTGATTTTTGAAATCTTTATCTTTTTGGCTAATTGTCACATTTATTCTCAACCGTCGATGCGATTTTCTCAAATGGCATCTTGGCCACTCATTTCAGGTTTTTTCCTTAACCCTAATTATGGGTTGTCACACACAATCTTGACCTCTGATTTTAGGCTTTCATCAACTTTTAATCTTAGTCATCCGTCTAAAATTGTATTTTCTATAAAATGCCAATTTTTGTCACATATTTGGCCTTACTCACGAAGGACTTAGCTTTACACACACACACTTTGCATTCAACATATTTGATTTGATTTAGTCATAGGCATAGTCATATTGTCATTTCATAGGCATAGTCATATTGGCATAGTTTTTATGCTTATCATTTGCATGATAGCATAGCATTGGTCATTTCAAATCCTTCAAACCTTGCATTGGACATGGTCATAGTCATTTGCTCACACACTCAAATCTGAGGGTGACAATCACAATCACATTTGCAGCAAGTTAGAAGGTGCTATGGAGGTAAATCATGAAGGCTTTGCACATTATTTGGTATAATCGTTTATTTTATTTTTCTTTCATTATGCTCTATAGTTTCTTTGGGTTTAAATATTATTGAATTAATCTGCTAACCTATCTAAAATATACCCATTGATACACCTACTACCACCAATATGGAAACTAAAGAATCTCAACCATGGGGTATCATCGAAATGAAACTCTGATTTACTCAACCCCTCAACCACCAACTACACAAGCACCAACATTTAATGCTCAACCTTCACCATTGAATACTCCTCAACGACCAAATTTTGACCCATCACAACATGAAACTAATTTGAACCTCCAACATCAAGCTAAGTTTGTTAAGCAACAAAACCAACCACCTAGTCTTAGTGATTTGATCATAGAAGATGAGGATAGTGAGGAGGAAATCATTGAGGAACAAATTTTAGAACACATCCAAGATCCTAAAATGCAAAAGCGACTAGACAAAGCACTTGGATTATATCCTTGTAGTGTTGAAAAATGTGCTCCTTTACATTTTCACACTATGTTTGAGTCCCTTAATTAATTGTACTTAATTAAGCCTCTAATTGGCCCAATTATGCATCTACAAGCCTAATCAATTGGAATTTTTGAAAGGGGTATCATGATTTAATTAATGCAATTATCATTTTTAACACCCTGAAATGAATAGGTCGTGGAAATTTAGGTCAGTACCCATTCGCCCTTGGGAAAATGGGTCCCATTTAGTTGCTAAATTCAAATTTTTAATATGTTTTTGGTAGCCTTTTTACTATCCAAATTCAAATTTCAAATTTCAACTTGTAATGTTCAATTTTTTGGGAAATTAGAAAATTGCCTATAAATACAAGGTCTATTTATCAATTCAAATCCTAGAAGCAAGAGGTGAACTTAACAAGAGCTAAGATTATTTTCAAAGGTGTTCAAGAGCAGATTTATTAGTCATTTGTTGTGGCATTCAAGATCTCAAGCATCATGTCAAAGTTATCAAGAATCATGCATGGTTTGGAGCTAACAATGTGATGTAGGTTTCAAGCATTGAAGACAAATTTCAAGCATCAAGATCACATCATCAATCAAGCCATTTCATGAAAGATCTAGATCTTGGAGAGATTTTCTAAGTTTCATTTCTTCAAGGATCTCAAATCAAGGGTTTGGTGAGTTGCAACATAGCACTTGTTCATTCGTTTATTCCATTCATGTTTCATTATTTCATTTCAAAGTTTGATTACCAAAATGGGGTTTGACCAAGGCAAACCCCTATTCACCAAAAACAAACAATTTTTCACTCTTCTTTGTTTTGCAGATCTTAGGTTGAAGAAGGATTGAAGATCTATCAAAAGTGCAAAATTTTAAAAGTTGTCAACATTGTCATCAAGCCACGAAAACTCACTTTCATAATTTAGTTCTGAATTTTTGATTGTGAAACCTAGAGGAATCAAGAGTACAGACATAGGACCAAAGGATTGTGAAAGCAATTTTTCAACCCCTGTAGTAAGACCCATTCGCCCTTAGGTGAATGAGTCCGAAGAGGACACTCAACACAACCTTTTTGTGACAGGTGCATAAAATCCAATCCTTCTCAAATCTATTGTTACTTTATTGGTTTTGTCATATTAAGGTTTAATTTAGAGTTTCACGTGTTACATTACATGATTGCATTCATTTGGTATTTTTCATTCATCTCCCAAAAGTGTATTTTAGGCTTATTTACCGCGTCTTAAGTCATAAGGAAAACAACAAGATCTCCATTAAGATTGACTCACCTAAGGGTTGAAAGTCAATCTTTCCCTAGGGGATCTCACTTTCCTAATTAAATAGGGAAGATAGGTGCATCATGCATTCCCCCATTCCAATTTTAGGATCACCCATTTTCCCTTTCTTTCATTTTGGAGTTCATTAAAACCCTAGATCTAGGATTTGCAATAGTTTGCATTGCATTAGTTTGCATTTTATTAGTTTGCATTTTATTTAGGATAGTTAAAATTGCATTAGTTTTCATCTCATTTAGGGTTTTAAATTTGCATTTTGCATTGTTTAAAATTTGAAAAATAAAAAAAATTGCATGCATATTACATTGATTTTGCATAGTACTTGCATATTAGTGTACTTTCAGTCATTCACATTAGAAAATTTAGTCAAAATTTCATTTTAAAAAAGTGTCACTTTGTTCACTATTTATCACTATTTGCATTTGCATTTAGACACCAAAACCTAGAAAAATATGCTATAGAAGCCACAATTTGGAACTTGGAACATAGAACACAAATAATAACCTAGAAATTGCATTTTTCATTTTTTAAAAACCTTGTACAAGGACTCATTTTCCCTTGGGTGAATGATTCCTTGAGGGCCTATCAAAACCATCTTTTCTGGACATTTTTGTGGTCCCCTGCACTTCCCAGATCCGTTAGTAAGCCATTGTTTTAGTCTGTCAATTTTCAGGAATTTATGTTTTATGCATTAGGTCTAATCATCCATTAGTTTAGTCATTTTAAATCACTCCAAATTTATTTTAGTATTCAAAATAATCAGATTTGTGGGAAAAATATTTTTATTTTCTAAAGCATTGCATATTTTGGGTAGATTATTTCTCATTAAAGCATGTTTCCTTTTCAAACATTTGGTTTTCATAGAGTATCACATGAATTGTATGATTCTATTTTTCCTACTCATGAGCATAATCTAGGGGAAAAAAATAATAACTTTGACAAGCATGCTAGTTACCCTCCTAATATCTATCATATTTGTAAGAATGTAAAAAACAAGAGGACACAAGCATAGGAAATCATGACAATCATAGTTGGTCTTCTCCCGATACCTCTCCTACTTGTGACGAAGGTATCTTGGTGAAAGGAGATACAATCATTGAGTGTCATGAAAATATTTTTTGTCCCTCTCCCCCTACCCCACCCACTTGGGAAGATATAATTGAACAGAAGGATGCAATCATTGGTAAGCAAGAAATTCATAGTTGTTCTTCTCTAGATACCTCCCCTACTTGTGATGAAGATATCTTAAAAGACCCAACCATTGAATGTCATGAAAATATTGTTTTCTCCTCTCCTTAAAACTCTCCTACTAGGGAAGATATCATGGTGCAAGAAGATGATAGCATTGGTCCATGTCTTTCAAACAATAGTGATGTGGCTTCCTTAAATGAAGATGATATATTGTTTTCTCCTCTCCTTAAAACTCTCCTACTAGGGAAGATATCATGGTGCAAGAAGATGATAGCATTGGTCCATGTCTTTCAAACAATAGTGATGTGGCTTCCTTAAATGAAGATGATAAGGTGACATTAGACTTCCCCTCGCTAAAGACCATCAAAATAAGGATAATTCTTTTGAGGTTATGAACATTATATCTCCCTTGAGTCCTCTAATCATTAGACCTCCTACAAGTCCTTTAATTATTGGACCTCCTAAGCCTCAACTTATCCCCTATCTACCCTCACAACAATGAAAAGTCCAAGAAAAACATGTGCTTATCATAAGACCACCTCGACATAATGTTTCACAACAACTGAGCTATAATTCCCTTGCTCACAAATATAACACAAGGAATAATAGGAAACCACAAACCATACCTACTTCATTACCATTACCTCAACCTATTTTTCCTAGTGCTCCTTGTTTGCCTTTGCATAGTGGAAAGGAGTATGATCTTGTGTGGAACAACTTAAAAACACTCATGCTAATATTTA